>JAOBRD020765870.1:0-13884 GCA_027575215.2 Hydrozoanthus sils
TCTCTCTCTCTCTCTCTCTCTCTCTCTCTCTCTCTCTCTCTCTCTCTCTCTCTCTCTCTCTCTCTCTATATATATATGTATGTATGTATGTATCCAAGAAATTAGAAATCGCTCAAAGTTTCGTTTAACATTCTGATAACTGTCTCGGATGTAAAAAAAGATGTTCCACGAATAAGCTAAAGAAATAGATAAAGTTATGACACCTTCATCATACTGCACGATCTAGTTCAACGTTGGGCCAAAAGAATTTCGACAATTATATCATTCATTCTCATGATCACTTGCAAAATGTGAACATTCCAGCCGCAGCGATTGCATGAATAACATTTACTTGATTTACTCTTTTTTATGTGCAGGGTTTGTTGTTTTGATCTAAAAGACAGGCTTTAATATTTGGTACATGCAAGTTTCTTTTGCTAATCTATGTATTATCTTAGTAAAAAAGGCATCGGGACGACTTTATAGCGCCTTGCGGTTTATAACTGACTCCGTATACAATATCACTTAACACATTACACAGCATGATTAGTTTTCACATAGAAATACAATATCGTAGTGAGTAGATTAAGATCTTTATTCCGCAAATACCGAATGGATAAAAAGACTTCTGAGACAAAGCTAGACTCCAACCGATTTCTCTCCGTTCAGTTCCGAAACAACCAAAGGCTTCGAACGACAACAGTAGACGACAAAGCACCTTTGAAACTTCCTACGGCAAAACTTTTTAAGTTGATCAAAAATTGACGATAACAGAACACCGTTTAGCTTTATTTAGGCTACAGAGTAACAAAGACCAATACTAAAAAACCTCTAGCTAGTTGCTAAATACTTTTAACTGTCGCGATAAAACTTTATTAGGTAAGGTTCGTACAGCTCCAGGGAGCTACAGCAGTTACCCTCTCTTGAGTTGAATTATCCGGCTTTGTGGAATTTTGTTTTACATGAAATGCATCCAACATTTACGTAACAGGATCTAGGACTTTAAATGTAAAGTTATTTAAGAGTACAGCCGTAGAATAAAGAGCTGCTCATCCTTTCTCTTGAAATTTGCAGGTTGGATTATACAGCATTTTTTAAAAGACATTACACGAATTGTCTTCTTAAAACTACTATGACGTCGCACAGCTTAGAAACATTTTAATAACATAAAAGCAAAACATATATTAACAATGCAGGGTAGCAGCAAAAAAAAAAGACACACCAAAAACGCGTCAATTGATATCATATTGTGAAAAGTAGTGACTTCCAAATAATTTTAGGACTTGCCACAAAGTATACATTGTTATTTGAAAGTACGTACCCTGGGCTTGGTAGAACATGAGAAGTGACAGCACTAGGAATGAGAAACAGAAATTGAAGAAAATCATTTTGGAAGCCATGCCACCTCCACTTCTTGTTCTCTTCACACAGACTGTAATGTGATGAAATAATCGGCGAGGAGGTTCTTTTATATAGCTAACACGCCAACTTTAAAATATTGCTGTCCCACTTATAACGGTTAATTAACCCTGCGGTTATTTTCGATGACGCCCAAGTGGTATTGGGACGCTGGTATGATTCCCTCAAAAGGACAAGTATTTGGCAACAAGTTGTATAGCCAATAATATGGTTTGCTTGACTTAGACTAAGATGCATTTATGATCACAACCCTAATATTAAATTATTAGCAGTTAGATCACGCAAACATCTCTGGATATTTAGATGTGTCTAGCTTGGTTCAAAAAGCCTTCATGATTGTATGCATATAAATAGCCAAGGGATTTTGTACAGGCACGCCTTTATTAAGTTGCGAGGGTTGATAGAGAAAAGGCGTAAGAATCTGGGAACGTCAAGATAATTGGAGCTGATTGTATCAACGGCTTTCAAAGCGGGTCCGGGGCCCGTCCCCAAAACCCAGACTAAATCACTTAAACAATTTACATAATAAAGTGAAATCTCTCGTGTGCACATGAATCAGCAGGCGTGCTCATTTTATTGCTAAGCATTGTAAAGCACGTGAAGGCCAACAGATCCAGACGTGGGCGCGAGGAATAATTTTGTCGGCGTTTACTCGTATACTCAAGTGCTGTAGTAATTGCTATCTATAATAGCTACACAGTTAATTCCCATAAAAGGCAGCAAAAGTCATAATTTGAGCGACTTGCTTTTGGTATTGTCAAACTTGGACAGTCAGTGTTTTATAAGAAATTAATTTAACGTTCAGGAAATGGCAAGTATAGAAACTGTATTTTTGTAGCTTAAGAAACAGACAAAATATTGAAAAACACAAACGTTGCAAGTACTTGATTACTAAACTCTGTTAAGCTCTGTCACAGAACTGTCAAGCTGTATCATCTAACAAGCAGTAGCCTTTATGCCTTAATTGATTATCCTTGACCTAAAAATATAATTTTTTTAGAAAAAGTTCACGCGTGTTTCTATCACTGAACAGAGCGCGCGCGCTCGAATTATATATTTCTACACTGCAGGAGCAGGGTTAGATGGAGCCTCAGAAAACTAACATTCATTAAGCTGAATATTCTATAAATGATTACCGGAAACGAAAAATGATTTGTCATGCGACGTATGTATCTGTCTTGTATTTAATCAAGAGGACCGTCTAAAGAAGAATATAGATGAGTCATTCAATGGTTTTTGCTGTTCCTCGGTAGCTTTGTTGTAATTTCGGAAATAAAAGGATTTAGAGAGCTGTAATTTGAAAAAAAGTTTTGATTAGCGTAGTGAAACGACCATCTTGAAGCCGTTTATAGTTTTCTCTTTAAACAAACAATCGAGCTTTCTTTTACTATGATATATGTTATGTGGAGTTCACAGACTCAATATAAGTCAATATCAAGGCACTTAAACTCAAGAGAGGTTAGTATGTTATTCAAAACAAACTACCACAACTGAAAGAAACAAAATTAATATCGGAAAAACAAAGAAACCGATGAAAGTCTGAGCTTTTGTGTTACAAATTGTCTGTAAACAACAACACTTTGTGTCGATTCTTTGTCCCTTCAGCACAACTCAGCAATATCGCTTGTGGCTTTAATGATTATATAATCAGTAATTAATGACTTTACTTGATTTTACTTCATATGTTAGCGATCTTGTTCCTACATCATTCGGTATTAAGACATTGAAACATGAGAAAGGTAAGAATATGAATTTATTTTATTTTAAATTAAGAAAAACCGTTTCACACGAATTTCGTGTTATATTACAGAAACAATTAAGTGAAATAAAAACGTTTTAATATTCAAGAAAGTAGTTCGATAGTGATATTTCTCAGGGGTGGTCATAAAACCTTCTGCTTTACTATAACCGTTTTTGTCCATTTTAATATTGCCTTTTTTACTCACAAAAATATAAATATAACTATTTGAGAACATTTTGATTCTGTTTTAGTATATTAGAACAATATATAATGGGGACTTGTTTCTCTTTATATGCAAAGTTTTGTTATAAGTATGTATGCTTTTATTCACAAGTACGTAGCAGTGAATTAGAGTCAACTTTTTTAAAAAAAAATATGTTATCAACTTCGAATGAGCAACAGTATGAGATTGGAGAGAACATGAACATTAACTATGATTCCCTTACATATAACGTTTGACTCTATGGCTGACACAATTGGAAAGAACATCTGATCTTTCATTCATGCAGTTTAATACTGACGAAGGCCTTAGAAATGTTTACCTAAATATAGAACGTTCATTAAATAATATTACTCACTTTCGATATATTTAAATCGGGATATTTTCAACTTTTTTGTACCGTCTAATATAAATGTCCTCGAGAGCGTTACTCACAAACGAAAAAGGACTGAGTTTGATTTTCAATGCGTGTGCTCATGTATATTTATTAGAGGCCTCCCGGAAATCAAACATCAGTAGTTGAATTGAAAGCGTACTTGCACACGTCATGCGGCGGGGTGATCGAGGCAGCCGAGACGCTTTTCACTTCCGTGACAATCACCACAACCGCATGAGGTGTTCAAGTACGCGTCAACTACTGATATTTGATTTCTGGTTGGTCTCCGTAGAAACACGGACGGCCCGTGCTTAAGGTCTCTGTTTTCAAAATCAATGCAGTACCCTTTTTACGAACAGAAACTGGAAGCTAGCCCATTAAAACTAAATGGGGGTCGATCCTAAGGCCGGATGGTTCAAAACTTTTACATGAATAGTGTTTGCTAATAAGAAAATAAAACTGTGTTTTTGTTTAGGAGTTTCCATGGTTACTCAGTTAAAGGTGAAAACTTCACGGCTCGATTTCTGCTATCATCTAGCATGACTTAGTATTTCAGAATTTGAATCCTGTGATTTTACCTCAAATACTTTCTTAACTTAAATATTGTTTTTAAAGAGACAATATCAACCTTAGAAAGCGATCGCGTGAGTCAGTGTTCATAACGCAACGGCAAACTTCCAATACATTATGTGTTTAATAATTAAATTTTAGCAACTGGAATAAGGTGAAGCATGTTTCATTCAAAGATAGAATGAACTTGAAGTAAATATGATAAATGAATTATCGTCGCCGTGAGATGATGGGAACGATAATTCATAATTCATAATTCATTTATGGCGACGATAATTCATTTATCATATTTACTTCAAGATTATACTACTCGCCGACGCACTCAATAGTTTTTTTAAAAACTATATACCACAAAAATAGAATGGTTCTTTTGTTGTATCGAACCACTGTCATCGGTGATAACCTTTGTAATTAACCATATATGCATAATATTCACAATATTCAAACTAATGTGCACAGCCGAGGCCGACTAAAAGAACTAAAGCTCCGTCAGTCTGCATCAGATCGCCATAAATGTTTCGCAGTGGTAATAAGCAGAAATCTCTATTAACTGACTGAGTTACACTTTTATTTTTGATTCTTGAGAGACTCTACGAGCAATTATTGATCGTACCGTACAACACAAATCTTTTCTTATTAATGTTCATTCAGAGAAATCAAGTTAAAACATTGTTAAGCATATTCTTTGTTTTCAACAATGTTGACTAATGTGGTCGTGATCCACTGACTTCAGCTATTTTAGTGAACAAATAAAGCACACAATTTTTCGTCAGAAACGATGACTGCACATGCAGTATATAGCAAATATCGCAACTGCAGTTATATGTAGGACGGTCGACGAAATAAGAATTAGCGTACAGTGTATGGGAGCGAGAATCAAATGTAAATTAAAAGCCATCAACTAAAATGTATGCACGAGGAAATAACCAAAGTACAGGGTGTATAGATTTCAAACTAAAGTAGCCTTTGTTGTTACTCATGACACAAAATAAGTAAACGAAACTGTGTTTGAAGAGTAATTCTATTCCTGTCCATTACACACTGTAAATAAATTATATTGTCATTTATACCAGTTCCTGGTCCCGTAGTACAGTCGTACTTGTTAGTTTAAGGCCATACACTTTTGGGGTTTTATGTATTTTGGTGGTGGCTTATAATTATAATTAAGCTTTTCAGTGTTGATATACTCCTTTTCCTCTTACTGAATCAGGGTTTAGTATACGCAATAATTTCCTGTATAATGTCTGTTTTCATATACATCGTTCCGTTTCTCTTCTATTGCATTATTTTTCGGTTGATGGTTAACTTTAGTAGCGACACAGCGACTAACAAAAACGTGCAAATCTAGGCCACTTTTACTCCGGTGTGAATGGCATAACAACGGGTTTTCACGAGTCAGTTTCTAACTAGCTCCCCTTCCCCCCGACTATACACCTCTTACCTCCCCCCCCCCCCTCCTCCGTCTCATCATGGCCACGTTCCTCACCGCTACTACTACTACTACTGGTTAACTTGATTACATTTGTGGTTAATATTCGTTCAAAAGAGCTATATATGGTTAATATTTAACGTATGTATGTATGTTTATGTATCTATGTTATGGGTGTATGAATTCCTATGTAGGTACACTTTACCCCCAAGTTTGTTGCGTGCAAACTCACAATATAATATGGAGAATCAAAGGCCTTTTATGGGTATTTTGAAAAATAGACACGTATCACATTAAGTTCAGTCTAGATCTTCTTGTATGATATTCAAAAATTTGCTTACCATACTTTTGCTTAACTAAAGATCCCCAGCGCAATATCTTCCGTAGCTTTCTTTAAATTTCTCGGCGTTGTCCAGCCAAAATTCACCGGCTAGATCTTCACTAGTGAACAAAAGCTTTCTTAACCCCTTTTTTAAAAGAGCTAAAATTCATTAAACACGTTTGATGAAGCCTGGTTCACACTTGCGAGATAAGCACAAACACAAGCACAAAACCTGGTTTTCACTAGAGACGCAAGCACAAGCAAGAAGAACCGATGTTCACACACGTGAAATAAGCACAAGAAAAGGAAAAATATGCAAACGCGAAGTGGACTGGTGACAACATGCCTATGGCTTTTACTTGTTTCACGGATGTTCACACTGGTGAAACAAACGAGATAAGCATAAGCACAAGCACAAGGGAAAGGAAAATGTTTCTTTTTCTTGTGCTTGTTCTTGTGCGTATTTCACGAATGTTCACACTTGGATTTTCCTCTGCTTGTGCTTGTGTCTTGTGCTTGCGCTTATTTCACAAGTGTGAACTAATGAGTCCCTGAACCACATAATAAACACAATTTATCCGTAATGTCTAATTTGTTCTCAAGTACTGACTGGTAACATTCATAATCGTTTTATAGTTTCATTAGGGAGATTAAAGCCTGGTTGCACTTGTGAGATAAGCACACGCACAGTCGTAAGGAACCGATGTTCACACGTTGGCTATAACTTTTGAAGTCAGGATGCATTTGATTAATTCCTTTCCACTGAATATCTCTTTACTTGGAATCAAAATTCTAGTCTGCTAGATAAGCTAGCTAGATGTTTTGTCATAAATGTTTAGAAAAGAAGTAGTTTTGGGGGCGTTAATTATGAAAGGATGCAATGAGTTCGTACGTACAAGTAAGTCAAAACACACAACAACTGGGTTTGTACAGCATAGAAATTGCTTTGTAAGCTGTTTATTTAATTAAGATGAATAAACTAAAAACAAACAAAAAATATTTGAAAAAATTGTGTTTCACGACTCGAGAGCTGCTGGAGGAAGCAGCCATAAAGCTTTTTGGCGAGGAGCTAAAACGACGTTGGCTGAAGATGATTGGCCATGTTTAAGACAGGACAAAAGGAAGCTAAGACTGCAACACTGCAATGACATGGATGCCCAAGAAAAAGGAAGAAAGGAAGACCTAAAACGACCCGGCGAAGAACAGTAGAGAGAGAAAGGAAAGAAGCAGGTTGGCGGTCATGGGAAGAGGTAAGAACTACTTTGGCCAACTGAGAGAAATGGAAGCATTCTGTGGAGGCCTTAAGCGCCACGAGGCTTGTAGAAGATAGATAGGGAAAGATAATTATTCCCTATAGGTAATAAAGAATTTGTATGTTTATTTTTCTTTGTCTGTCTTACATTAAGTTACTAACTAACAAGTAAACTTAAGTAACCGTTCCAAAACTATATGTGGCAATAAATAAAGAATAATTCTTATTAAGTTACAAGGCGGTATTTATGAATGTTACGAAAGGATGTCCTAATTTAATTTGTGTTTCTATAGTATAGATGAAGTTTAAAGTTTGTAGTTTCAAGATTACGACGCTTTTCTCTTCACTGCATGGCTTTCTTTTTGTTGACAATAACATTATAATTACATACTTAGTTTTCATGACGTCAGTTCTAACGTATTTAAGATGTTAGCATTTTGATGGGTCCTTCAAAAGAAAGTTACAAACAGTACTTGCATTCATTGACCTATCGTTGTCGTGGAAATAATCAGCATTATTGTCTTCGAACATAAGCGTTGGGTTTCTTGCTTTGACTTTCTATATTTTGATGATTTTTAGAAAATATTTCTAAGTGAAGGTACAAGTTTGGTGCAGTTATCGTTTACTTTAGAATTGAAAGTTCGGCCAGATTTTTCTAATTACATAATCAAATAATATAATATTCGCATCTTCTTTCACATTTATAGGAGGGTATATGAAAAGGACGAACAAGGAACAGCTACAACCTCTGGCATTCACATATATATTACTTTCTTGTTAAAAATAGCTATAACTCGAAACCGAAATATTTAAAATATACTAAATAGTTCTGTGCACTATAATGACGTCATAAATTAGACAAACGATTTTGCAGCCGTAACATCGAGATGTGGCTAATGCGATGTTTTGAACCGACCATGATATTTAAAATTTAACAATAAAATCGATTCTTGTATTTAGAAGATCGACATATTCTCTATACACTATTTTTCTTAAACATGCCTCTGTTTGTCTGAGTCATGTCGGGGTAAAAATTTCTACTTTAATGTTTAGTGCACGACGCTATTGAATAGCTCTCGAATGAGATTGTGTTTCTATACTTCTATCTGCAAATCAATCCAATTGCGAAACGTGCTGACTCTCGAAAACACTGAGTATAGCTCGCTGGCTCTGCAGTTAGGAGATCCCCAACTAACAACGCCGTGTTGTATCCACGCGCCATTGGATGCCTTACAAACATAAGGGCCGCCACTGTCACCATGACAACCAATTGTTTTACGACCAGGGTCGCCTCCGCATATCATCTGAGACGTTATTCTCAGTCCTCTGCTTACAGCTGGTGGATACTGTTGAACTTTTTTATTGCAGCTGTTGGAGTCAATGACTGGTAACAAGGCTTGCTGTAGAAGATGATGAGAGTTCCCCGGATGTTGAATTTTCCCCCAGCCTTTTGTAAAATAAACATACAAAAATTATTAGTATCATTTATACCTCACATAATAATATTAGTATTAACGTTAATATTGACAATAATATCCACAGAGTTTTATTTCTATTGTGTATAAGAATGAATCGTCTTGAAAGTTTTTTAAAATTATTATTATAAATAGCCTTGATTTGCTAAGAAACAGAGCACGGATGATGCAGTGATACTTAACAAAAAGAGAAGCCTTGACTTTGGTCTGTACTGTTACAAAGCACGCATGAAGTGGCTAAATCACGAAAGAAGTGTAAGGGAAAACACAAGCCGAAGGCGAGTGTTTTTCCTACTTGTTGCGTGCTTTAGCCACTTCTCAATAATATTAAATCCTCAGAGTAAAAGTAAGACAAAACAAAAACTATTTAGTGCCTTTAAAAAGTTTCGAAGGCAACAAAGAACCAAAGTTTGTTTTTCTTGTAAATATATGTAGGAAAAGTTGATTTCTCTTCTGAAAGCTAGAGACCATGAATTTCATCAAGAAATGCGTCCATCCATATACGGAACCGCTACTTATAACTTTTCAGTTACAGATAAGAGTTGAAAACTTCTATAAATGAATTGATTGTGATGGCTGGGGAGGGAGTGAAGACGAGTTGACCCCAATCGATTTTTCTTTGTTTGTAATTTTGGTTTAACGAAATATCTTTTAATGAAATTAGGAAAGAAAATTGCTTAGGGACGGACCACTTGATTTGGTCGTAGGCGGTTGGGAGGGGGGAAGAGTAGAAGAATGATTTCCTGCAAATTTCTTTTTTCAGTCAAGCTTCAGAAAAAAAATTGTTGCCATTCCCATACATTCTCTTTACAGTATTTCGGCTATGACTGGGGTGACCCTGGAATTTTTGTTTTACAAATTCTTCCACCAACCCCCTCTCCGCACGCGATCAACTGGTTCGTCCCTTACTAACATTCCTGATTGAGATTGAGAGGATTTCAGTAAAGAAGAATCAAGATTCTGAACAAGGTTGCCAGTTAGGCTCCGAGACAGGAAAGTAAGACTTACCTGTAATAAAACATTCTTCTCCAACGCTTACGTTTACGCTTGCTGGAGGTAAACAAACAATTCCAACGCGTTTGTTTAGTTTTGCTTTGCCACTCAGCTCAATTAAAGCGACGTCGTAATTAATTAGCCTGCTGTCAAAGTTTGGGTGAACTATTATTCGCTTTCCAGTGAAAGTTTGTTCCGAGCCTGGAAAATAAAACCAATGAAATTACAATAAACCGTTTAAATAATAGTCTGTAGCTTATCTCGGTGTCTTTGTGTTATTAAACTAGATATGTATTATAAGGTTTGAATGGTCTTTTATCTATGAAAACTTAGGTTTATTTAACGATATACGTATTAAAGAGTGTGTATTCCAGGCAATCCTTAAGATCTTTCTCGAGCCAACTCGCCTATCAGTCCGGCGTTTATCTCCGATTTCCGTAGTGTTAAGTGGATGAGAGTCATCGAATACCCCGGACAGGACTCACACCGATCCATCGTAGGTTAGCCCAAGCAGAATTTGATACTCATTTATTTAGCTGGGTCGTTAGGAACAATTCGGCGGGTAAAGTGTCTTGCTAAAGAATCAAAAGAACACAATGGTTTGACCGGGGTTCGAACTCGCGATCCTGGGTTTACTCGGCCACAGCAACAACACCAACACTTAAGCGACACTCGCATTCACGCAATGTTATTCAGTTTACCTTCATTTGTTAAGCGATTGTGTTCTCCAAGCACAATTCTGTAGTTGGAAGGGTTTCTGTCTGTAACACAATGAGCAGCTGTCATTATCCAACCTTCTTTAATCAGCGATCCCCCACAATAAAAGATTCCACTACGGTAGATTGCAGCTTGCCAAGGCCAGGATCCTTTGGGAACCGTGCGTCCGCCGATAATTTGAACAATGCTGCGCTTGAAAACGTTTGGAGCACTTGGCGAGAAACCACATTTCACTGTAATTGCATCAGAAAGTAAAATCTTTTTCTTCCAAAAACTCTACTTTTCTCAGAAAATGCAAAATACGCTACATACAATTTATATACTTTGACACTTTCTTCGATATAACTTCACTAGAATAACATCCAAATAAATCAAATTACTTAATTTTACGACAAAAATGAGAAATTTCTGGAGCACATGGAACGATCAGACCTTTTCACGCGAAAATATATTAAACATATCAAGTAACTGTGGCCAGTATCCAATTAGCAAACTTAAAAAACTTCGTAAAAATTTTGCAACAGCTAATGCAAATATGAAGTTTTAAAACTTGGTCTTCTGCCCTTATTGTTATAGAGAAATGTATGGGAAAAACACGGAAACGAGGCTGAACGGGCGTCGGAAAATTATCCCGCCAGTTTCAAACCTTCATAGCTCACTCAAATTGTGGCCAATCATTTTAAAGAGACTTTGAATCTTTACTATTATTAATGTGCTGAGATTGACTCTGGACTCGTCTTCCCGATAAACGGAATATATTCTGGTTCTACGCCGTGCTAGCGTGACAAAGGTCTGTCAGAGAGTTTACTCTTCATTGTTATTTTGTTAAAACATGCTATAATCGGTTCAGGTCTAGAGGAGAATTCTAATAAGCAGTTCTAATATTACTTCGTGCTTATACTTACAAGAAGGGGCCACCTTGGGCAACGCACATTGTGGTGAAAACAGACAGTTGTCTTCACCAATGTTTTGATGTTCTTTCAGCCAGATCTCGTCAATTGCAATGTCCCCCCTGCTTCCTTTACCAACAGTTCCTTCGAACGTTAACTTTAAAATCAAAATAAAGTATGTAAGGACACGATTATTACATATGATAATCATGAACTATTTATTTTAGTTTCGAGACGTTTTTCAATCCTTGCAACTATATCATATAAATCAACACTAACCGTGGCCTACGACGATTGCAGATCCTAAATCAGTGACCCGCACTATAAAAAGGCCTGTCAGCCAGGCGCTTGTTACCTACAGTTTTCACTCAAACTCCAAAGAGACAACATGAAATAAAGGGACTATTCAAGTGTAAAATTGTCATGTAACCTATGAACAGAAAAACTAATTATTTTTTCAGGATCACAAGTTTTTCTTGACTTCTGTTCAAACAGAGGGAATTATAACAAAACATAATAAACTATAGTGATAAAAAGAAAGGATAGCATTAAATACGCGAAGTTTCGACGAGACACGTGTTATGCTCTAACAAGCAAAACTTATACACGTTTCGACAACTTCGCCGAAAAAGGTACAAAAATTAAACTTCCTTAGAATTTCGAGAAAATTTCTTATGAAACGAAGAACGAAGCGAAACGATTTTCACTTACGTTTCTTTTTACCACAATCTGGAAGAAACGATTATTAATGTTTGAATTTCAGTGGATATGAATTTCTTTATTTCTACCGCTCAGAAAGTTGAGACGCGGCTTGGTCCAAATTAAAACTCGAATTTCGAAAGATGTCAGATTTGGGAGGAGCTATCTCTTATAGCGCAGGTCCTTGTTCACTAAGGAGCTAAAAAAAATACAAAGTGAATACCGCTTACCCTGTAGGTACCCAGTTTAGTAAGTGGAATTGTTGCTCTTCTCCACTCATCTCCTTGGGTTCCGCTTAGTTGCCATAGCAACTTGTCATTTTGGAACACCTTAAGTGTCCCCATATCTGCCCCATGCATATGATGGTAAAACGTGAAACATGCTGGGTAATACAGCCTGAATGGGTATGTTCGAATGCGTGCTTTTTCATTCTGCGCATGCCCTCTTGCTTCCATAAACACGTACCGTCCTACAGAAAACGGAATCGTATGATTTATTAAAGAGAAATTGATATACTCTCGCAGGGGCGTAGCCAGGGAGGAGGTGGTGGGGGGTAGGGTGGAGTCGCATTGCGTCAGAGTAAGGGTGCTCGTCAGATTGTCAAGGCCGCAGGAGCCCCCGCCCCCCCCAATCCCCTCTGGCTGGACTGTAGGTAATGCAACTTATACTAAGTATTAGAAAATAAACCAATAACTACAATAAATGTTTTCCTTGAGAGAATCGGTGAACTCTTTTGATTTATCATAGTATCAGCTTCAACCATTGGTCTTATCAGCAAAAGGCACTACATTTTTCTATACAATTCAACTATGATTTCTACTTTCCAAGCGTGTAATGTCCTCCGACGCTCAGAATGCCAGTACTAGTTTTATTATATACAGTACAGTAATTGTAAACTGGGGTGTAATGAAACTTTTGATGGCTGGGACTGTGGGAACATCTCACACATTATGTGAGAATTTTTAGAATAGGTCGTGCGCGATCTATCCAGCGAATCCATGTACTTCTTAACACATCAACAAAGTTTTCGCGTTGTGATTTCACTTTCATTTAAGAACAATAAAATTCTTCCGCCCAAACAGTATAAAAAAAAGATCATAAACTATTGGATCTCTTACCATTTCCTGATTTGTCTTGAGAAGGTCCTGTACCAGCCGTTGGAGTGGATGAATTCCTAATGACCCAGTCAAAATCATCATCTTTGACGTTGAGCAATCCACAGTTACCATCATCAAAATTACAGTGTGTACCTGCACAAATAGTAATAAGGCAACTGTTGAACAAGTAAATAAACGGAAAAAGGCTTTGGTTTTTTTTTTCTTTGACTTGTTAATATTTAACATACGGCTCTGTTAACAAATTGAAAGATATTATTCATCGTAGATGAAGATACTTAGTAAAATTGTTTATTTCTCACGATGTGAGACGTCGAGGGTCGCGACGCTTCGACTGCTTCT
Organism: Hydrozoanthus sils; assembly: GCA_027575215.2. Taxonomy (NCBI): domain Eukaryota; kingdom Metazoa; phylum Cnidaria; class Anthozoa; order Zoantharia; family Hydrozoanthidae; genus Hydrozoanthus; species Hydrozoanthus sils. The sequence continues at coordinate 13,540 of JAOBRD020765870.1, forward strand.
TAAGTCTTCTTAGTCTTCTTAAGGCGATAGGTAGAATGCGATCTTTTTTGCTTATGGGACGGACCAGTTGATCTCTTGGGGGGGGAGTGGAAGAACTGTTTTAAAAAAAAATTTGCAGAGCCCACAAAAGGCATAAAAAAATTGCACACACAACATTGCAATAAAAAAAATTGCAAAGCAAATCATCAAAGAAATGAAATAAACTGCAGTATACGTAACCAAGTCCATGACATAACTGTCTTCAAATTTACGCAATATCCACAAAAAAATATTAGCATAAAAAAAATTTGCAGACCAATTGAAACCGCAAAAAAAAAATGTGCTCAGAAGTCATTCTTGCATCCC
>JAOBRD020765978.1:0-13883 GCA_027575215.2 Hydrozoanthus sils
TATTATAACTAGGACTGCGGACGTTAACACGGGTGAAACGTTTCGAAATGATTTGCCTCATGCTCATGTACCATGGAGGAGATGACGTGTTCGGCTTGGGACACTGCAAAGTATCAGTGGGAGATCCAAAACTGTATCGTTGTTTTCTTAGAAACATCACTTGATCAGGCGTGCAATTCTCGCAATCACCCAGTCCGTGGTCATATAATTATAATTTACGAGTTTCTCTAGATCTAGACATTGAAACAGTTTTTTTTAAACAGAAGGCCATGGGTTCCATTACGGTTAGCAACTCAGATCTATGCTTGTGACAACAAGGATAGTTCTATATCCCAAACTTTATCTTGTTCATAAATTTCTGTAAAACGCATTTTATGCAAGATAAGAATTGAAAAAAAACTTGTTCGAACTCTGTGCGAAAAGTACTTCTTCGAATAATTTCTACTCCTAAGGCAAAACAGTATCCAACGCTTGTTTTAATGTCTGAACATTTGACACATATTTTTTTACAACTTGAGTTTGCTGTTTGTTGATGCAGTTCTATTGCCGCCGAATAGATTGTATATCAATCAAGCTGTCTTAAAAACAGCCTGTCTTTGAAATAATGCTGAGAAAGAAGTACCATTCAGTTTACCAAGATAATTACTTTCTCTCGATCACCGTTTACTGGCCTGTTTTTGTTTAATTTCATTGTGTACCAAAAAACAGGAACCGCAAATTGCCATAGTTTTAACACAGTGGACTTTTCATTAATATTTGAATTATGGGAAATAATTCAAAACGAATTTGAATTGCAAACTGTTCAACTTTCAAGGTTTGTTTACAAACACTAACCGCAAATTGCCGCTTCTGAGCAATCTGATTTGTACTTTGTTTGGTTTTCACAGAAATATAATAAATGTAGTTCTTAAGTATTTACCAAATATTCTTAGCCAAACCGGCTCACGATTAAAAGTTGGGTGAATGAAACAGGTTTGTTTATACAGATTTTCTGATTGTCCAAATCCGCAGATAATTGTCAAACTGTGAAGACGAGTTATTTCCTTGCCAGTAACAAAGACAAGATTATTTCTTACCCTCTTTTATATCTACATAGAACATTAAAAGAATACACAGAAAAATTAAAATTTGAGAGAATTTAAGTTCGGCTCGTAGTTGTGTTAGTTCAACCACGTCAAGCTGTTTGCTCCATTTTTGAAAGATTAAGGAAAATGTAACTTACCGCATTGTTTACCTTTTCTGTTAAAATTAGTAAGAGTAATTGATAATTGCTTTTTGAGAACTCGCCGTGTTTGCAAAAATTGGGTTTTTCAATGTGGCATGTTAAATTCACAGGTTACACTTTGTTTGAGTTGACATTTTCTATCAGAAAAACGTGTTGGTTCAACTAAGAATAGAAGTTTGTTTAACAAACTAATTCCCAAGCTATATGAATGGCTCCGCTTGTTTACTTTACAGTTTAAATCGAACTTTTTAGTTGTTCACTTCAATTGTTTCTCTTTAAGGATCGTTTTTCTTTGACACCTACTGCGAGTTTTTACTTTGTCAGTAATTCTAAACGTTTGATTTCGCATTTGTCCTTAGGGAATTCGTGTTTCACTTAATTTTTTTTTCAAATTTTGCCAATGTCCACGAAAATTTGAATAGAGTATATTAACGGTCGAAAATTCGATTTTGAGACACCCTGAATATAGCTAAGATTTTTTCCCAAAACGACGTTCGACCGAAACAATTGAAGCATATTCTCTTTTTTTTTTTATTGATTTTAAGACTTGCATATCACATTCTTAGCAAAGATCTTAATTTGCTCAGCAACGAATAAAGAAAAGGAAAAGAGCTGTAGCTTTCCATTCGCTTAACACACAAGTTTGGAAAGAAACTACGCCTGTACTCTCAATAACTCGTGTTATATCACTTTCATCAAATTCTTTCGGTTTATTTGTGTAAACGTTAAGAAACCCTAATCTTTGTGGTGATTAAAATGAAACTTGTAAGTCATAAAACGAGCTATTAGGGAAAAGCTCTTTTAAATTTAGCCTGTGTGTTGATTGCTTGCGTACATCTTTTGTTTGTTTTTAATTGCTAAAACTTCGAACAAAATGACGTCTCTTATAATATCAAAGGCGGCTTCAAATCGCAAATTATAGGTTACGGATGTTTAAGCAATCTTCAGTGTCATTGCGATCCGGGAGTACGCATTGTATAGCTTTATGGGCTAGAAGTGCCGTTTATAAGACGCAATTTTGTATACAATCGCTCCTCTCCCTTAGAACGAACCGCTTTTCAATAGCTTGTGTTATTAGCTTGTCAAAGCTTTAGTCGCCGGCCATTGATCTAGAGCATTTAATAAACGTTTATGAATCAATTTTGTTCATGGGAGGATATGGGAGACATTTTGCTTTTAAGCGGTCATGTCTCGTTAAAACGGATTTAATGAAAGAAAAACTCACAATCTTGTCACGTTTGCTATTTGTGCAGCCACAAGTTTTTGTGACAAAACCACTTCCCGAGTTTATGTTAAACAAACAGCATGGTATATAACATAGTGTCGACAGAAGCATAACTTACAAAAAGCTCGTCTCCCCAAGAAAATAGAAAGATATCGAGGTCAAACACTGTGGAAGGCTTTTAATAAATCGTTAAACGCTTCCATCCTTTTTTAAAGGTGCTCATAGATTAGATAAGATTTCGCACGGCAGAGAAATTGAATCATGTCGACAAGACAGAGTTATATTTGAACACAGCTTTTTCTATTAACATTGTCAACACGTTTTTAACACTCGAAAATTTTGTAGAAGGCGGTAAAGCAAAGCAAAACGGAGTTAACAGCGCGTGAGATAAAAAGTGTTCCGTTATTAGTTTCTAGCAACAATAAACGAACTTGAAAAATGTGGTTTGACAGATTTTGAGTTCGCCTTTCGGCCTCTTTGTTCGTATTTGTCCCTAGTGCACGTGAGATGTGAAGAGCGAATTTGAATATTTTATATCTGCTATTGCCTGAGCGGCTTTTTGTTCCCCGCCAAACTTCAATATGAAAATTAACAAGTAATTTGGGTAGGTTTCGGTTTGATAGACATGTGCTAATTAACCATTCTGTATTTAATCTAAATCGTTGGTCGGCAAGCGGCTTATGTCAACACTGTGACACCGACCGCTTTTTCAGGCAAGCTTACGGCGGCTCAGAACAATAGGGTTTTCGTGTGAGTCCACAAACATTATACGCTCTGTTTGTCTGACAGTCAATGTACACAAAGTGCTAAAACCTACAAAAACAGACCGGCTGTTCCAGAGATTACTTATTCTCAAGTGTGGTTGTTTTAGCGATTACAAATAAGACGTTTGCTTTTTCTAGTTCTTCACCTGAGAGGTTAAAACTCGCTATGCCCAGACCACTGCGAAACAGCTATGGTAGTGCAAAACCACCTTATTCTTACATTTCCTTAACAGCTATGGCCATACAGAGCTCTCCTCAAAAGATGCTCTCTTTATCCGAAATATATCAGTTCATTATGGATCACTTTCCATTTTATCGCGAAAACACGCAAAGGTGGCAAAATTCTCTGCGACACAACCTTTCTTTCAATGACTGCTTTTTGAAGATTCCACGTCGTCCTGACCAGCCTGGAAAGGGGAGTCTATGGGCGCTTCACCCAGATTGCGGAGCAATGTTTGAAAATGGCAGCTTCTTAAGAAGGCGCAAGCGCTTCAGGTCTGACAGGGACCGAACCAGCAAGCTTGCCAAACTGATTAGCACCACAGATGAGATTGAGGCCACAACTAAAGAGCTCCATTCGCCAAGGGAAGTAGTACGTTTGACATCGAGTCAACTTCCCTCTTCACACCAAACCTTCAAGCACCCGTTCGCCATCGAAAACTTGATTGGTACGGAAAAAAAGGCTGCACAAACCTGTCCTGCAGTAACACCAGCAATTCCTTCCTTGCCAACATGTCCCTCGTGTGTTTCAGCCACGGATGGCCCACTTCCCCCTTATTCTTCCAGTGGTTATCAAGCTGCTCTTTGGGCTCCCGTCGCAACGTGTGTAAAAACGTGCTCTCAACATGCACGCCAACAAGCAAAGAACTTCGAGTATGTCTCTCATTATACTAAGTATGGACCATCAGAAATGACATACATGGCCGACATGTTACCATTTTACAACCAAATGACGAACACGTCTCTTCCTTCGGTGGTTTTTCGATGAAACAACATCGAAACTTGGACCAAGTTGAAAGAACTGCATTGAGAGGAAATGGCCGTCTACTATAGCCTTCTTGGAACTGTCAAGTTAATTTTTCGTCATTCAAACACTGCCAGGACTACATTAGTTTTTGCGGTTGGACTGGTTTTTCAACTTGGTTATCAGATTTTGTTTAAATTACCCAGCATTTCTAATTCATCTGACAATTTCTTATGTCATTAGGACGTGTATATATAATTGCATAGAATTGGACTGGATCAAAGAAGATACACACTTAATGTCCATGTCCAATTTCCAAATGCGGCAAAAGAAAACTAAATTTGTATAAATTTCATTAACCAATTATAGGGATTTTAGCAAAACAGATTCAAGTATATGAATTCAACATAACTTTACCGTTCGTTAGTGATTTGATTTTGTAGTTCATCGACGAAATATTAAATTTAGTGAGAAGCATTGTTAGCGAAAATTATGAGAAAAAGTTCTATTTCCGCTTTGTGTCAGTTTGAAATAGATAAAAAGAGCTGTAAAATTTAGATCAAACTTTATTTTGTAGTTAACAAATACTGATTAGTGTCGAAGTCACTAAGAAACAAACGTTGGCGTCAATCCAATGCAGTATGCAAGCCTCAAATTTTAGGATAATCCCGAAACAATATTGCCAAATAGTGATTGTTAAAACGTTATATATGAGTCGACGAGTCGCGGGTTGCAAATAAAACTCTTCTATCGCAAAATGTTGTCCTGTTTAACATTTCTATTTGAACATACGAAAGAACTTGAAATTATCGTTGTTCGAATGCTCGATTATATCTTGATCATTAGATTATAGTAAGTGTATTTTACCCGTCTTTTTTGTCAACATTTATAGAACTCTCCTCACATATTATTTTACTTTTATAGTTTTGTTGTTCTTCAAGAAGGGAAGTCCGCAATGTGCTGTCCACCTTGTTAATACATTAGAAAAGCACTTAAAATGCAAGGGCGTCTTTGCTTAAAGTTTTGAATCCAAACAAAGACTGCAAGTCGCTTTTTGACAAAATGATGGACGTTTTCCGAAGTAATTTATTCATTCGGTTTTTCCTTAACCACTTTAGCAATCGATAGGGGGGAATTTTATGTCGCTAAATTACCCTAATTGAATTCCCTGTAGATTTAAGTCAAGAATAAAGTTTGCTGCTCTTCAAGTTTTGAATAGTTCGCTTGGTCAAGAGCCAGATACGCTGAAAGGTTACGGAATGAATTTGAATGAAAAACACAGGCGTCCGACTAGTTTGAAACAAAGCGAATTCATGCAGTTCTTTGCGGCCGCCTGTCGAGCAAGGCTTACTGAAGAGCTTTGCTCAGAAACAGTCACTGAAGTATTTGTGACCATTCAGTAACCACAATCTTCTTTCAAAATAAGCTTTGTGATAGAAAGCTGCCAAAGAAAGTCATCAAGGCATACCGCTGTGAAAAAGTGAGAAGAACCATGGATACCCTTTTCTTGGTCTTGCCATGTGCTCGATGCGTGATGTTCAAGTTATTGTAACCTTCAGGTGGGGAACCCAAAATGTGATTCAAATTATCAAGGCTTGCTTAGGGTTATTACAAGCTTTCGTTCATGCGAGCTTTTTACAAACCTAGTTTGTGATAAGATCTATTTTCGCTGATGGAAGCCGTTGCATTTGTGCGATGGTGACTGGACGAAGAGTCGCTCAGTTGGTATACGCCGATCACAGCAAGATCAGTGCTCTACAAAGAAAAGCTCACACAAAATCTTTTATATGTTTGGGACATGTGAGGCACCGACCACGATATGCAACATTATGATTGCTTTGGAAATTCTTTAAAACCTATTCTTTATCTGTTCTTGACGCGTGCTTTTCACTCAGCTAGAACTCTAGGCAAAAGTTCGAAACGAGCGCGACACTAAAGAAAATTTCCCCTTAAAGTTATTGCATTCTTTCGACATTCTATCTCTGTAGAAAATAGTAACAAGTGATTAGGAAATCACAGTTGTTGAACCAAGCCATATCTTATAGATATATGTTAATGAAATCGAAACACTCACGTATACAGTGGCATTACTAAGTTTTCTCTCTTCTTTGCAGCTCCTCAGTTATACATGCACTCTCTCTGAACTCGATTGTTTAATTATCTTGTCACTTATAACATATATTTAGCAGGTATAAGCTGGTACAGAGATTAAAGGAAAGTGTTATAAAAGCTTAATAATGAGAAACTCAAGCCACATTAAAGCGACGAGGAGTGTGTTTAATTTCGTTTCGTGCCAACGATTGTACGGTGCTAAAGGAGTGGTCGGTTTTTGCAGTGTTCTTGTATTGCATTTAAGACTAATAAGAAATAAATAAAAAAACAGTATATACTTTAAATCTAAAATACTAGGGACCACTAATATCAGATTTGATCTAAACTAAGTCTACGATCGATACTACGACTCAGAGAAAAAAAATAATCCACGGTTAAAGAAATTCCCTCACTTTTGTACTTGCCGACGCATTCTCGCCACAACTTTTGCTCTTTAATTAAAAGTAGAAACCTTGACTCTGCCGTATTTCTAGAAAAATTTTACATCGTATATCTTATGTGAAGTCCTTTCTTCTAAGCATTCTTGTTTGAAGGAAAACCTAGAAGGCAGTTTGAAAAAAATGTAAAATTTCAATACTGATTATGTTGAACAAACTTTGCCAACCACTTTCATGAATGATTCACACTTCAAACAATCAAGAAATATTTAAAGCTAATAAATGTGAATATGTGGTGTAATTACATTGTGCCGCTTTTAGACTTGAAAATTTTCGGTTTGTGCCGTATAAATTTAGCTAGTTTTGAATATTTTCGAAGCGGCTAACCCTTCTGGTTTAGACAAACTACCGAGGCCGCTTGAAGCAGGCCTTCAAGGCCTTCTCCTTACTTATGGCTATACAGTTTATATGCATTATTAAAAACAAAATCAATATTTACTTAAAGCAGATGCTGGTTTGTCAGAAACAAAAAAATATTGTCTCTTCTGCTGCGGTTTCGGGCTGTCAGATGATCGATAACGCAGGAGATGAAATTATCAGAAAGATCAAAACATCGTACTTCAAAGTAAGAACATCTTTGTATTTCTTATTTGAGTAAGCTTAAGTCTTCTTCAAGTTTCTTTAACCTTAATTTTATTAAAGATTCAGGGAAGAATTAGACTGAATTGTACTGTAAGATTTTATTAAAAAGCCAAAGTAGACTCAATCAACTTTGATCTTTTTACTTTGTGAATTGCTGACAAATGTTCAGAGCTCATTTTGTCCACATTGGTTGTCGCAGCACAGTTGTTTTAGACAGACAACTGAAAGTGGCTGTCAGGTGTGTTTTCTAACGTTCCTTTAGTTTTAGCCGCCTGGTATAGCTTCATTAAAAGCCGTTCGACTTCCTATGGAGTGTAAACGTAGCTTCTTTTAACTTGCTAGCTAAAGTGACAGTTCGTGGACACCCGCGTTTTTAACGCAGTAGGTGTAGCCGTGGTGCCGCCATTAGCCATTTAGTTTGTGAGTTTTAAGCGAAAAAGGTGACTGCACATTTAAAGAACTTAACTGTCAAAACCTTAAAAGAAAAGCAATCAATAATGAATAGTTTTAAAGAATATTGAATCAGTAATGACTGTCTGTTATAAAGAAGGCTGCCCGACACATTTTTATGTTGGTGGCGCCTGCCAGCTGAGAATAAAACTCGGCGTTATGTTTAAGAGTGTCTCAACTCAGTTTAATTTTTATTAGGGTTCTTCCTAGGAGCAAGGTTTTAGTCTTAGGAGAAAAGGAAAAGAAATATCTAGTTGTGCACCTTTGTGGAAACGCAGTGATAAAACTTAACTAGATTGGCAGTCCGGTATATAGTAAACTTATCGTATTGCTGTCTATGTTGTCATGGAAAACACGAACTGATCATAAAATATATATTAAAGTTTTCCAGCAAAATTTGTTGTGTGTCTTTTACTTGACAGCTATCCATTGGTATGTCTATTTTGGGACTGTCGATTGTTTGTGCAGAAGTTTATCAAACTCTTTTTTTCTGGTTCAGTATTTCTTTTGTAGTCAGTTATAACTTAAGTGTGGACTAGACTGTTAGACACACACAAAAAAGGAAACACTAACAACACTGTTTGGACAATAAACTTGTTACATTGCTGCCCGAAATGTGATTACAAATTTTTACTTCTTTCTCACAAAATTGAGTAATACATTAAGTGTGGTTAAAATCTACTTGTAAAAGATATTGAAGACTCTATACAATGATGGCAAAAATTTCCATAAGTAAAGGAATTCTCCCGGTTGTATATTACATGTTTGTTTTTCTAAGGTAAACTTTATATACTGTTTATTTCAAGGTTCACTATACGCTTTAACTAAAAAAATACTTTGTAATATATTCTCCTGTTGTTCGTCTGTATACAGGATCACTCGATGTGTCGCAGCAGATGCATAAATATTTTCCGATTTAACAAGCGAAAATGACGTTTTACTATAGTTTGCTGGGATAGACTAAAAGTTAAGATAGCCAGTTCGGATCAGCCGCTGGTTCTTTATGTACTCGTGTGCATTGATCTGATTTTAGACTATCTGAGTTCTAAGCAACCAGGTCTTACACTAGCTTACAGCTAACAAAGGCAACCCGAATTTCAAAACGACAACAATTTGTGTTTTTATAAAAAAATATTGTGTCCGTAACTCCGTGGTTTGTTTTTCGAGCAGTTTTCATTGAAGTTTATGGGTAACTACCTGTAAGAGTAATCCAAGGTCTTTTTTGTCTGTTTATGTTTTCTCACCTACAGTATAAACACAAACAAAGCTGTGGTGGTTTGGAGAATATGAAAGTTGATCATCGATCAGAGATTTTTATCGGTAAACGCGGTTTTTTTTAATCAATTCGTATATAGGGGACATGGAAAAGTCACCAAAAATAGTCAGTGAAGAGTTGCATTCTTATATTGGGACTTAAAAACCATTACAGATCGGTATTTAGTAATTGTATTCTCGTGGATGTGTAAGTTTTTTTTTGTTATTAATATTTAAATGTTAATGATAAGTGTAGTTCTCTTGCAAATTAGTAAACTTACCGCAGTGGATTTGACAAACAAAAGGCTTTAAAAAATCTTTCGAGTATCTAAATTTTTTCTTGTTTTTGGACTTTCTTTTGTTTCTTCTGTCGAATTTAACGAAGTGTTTTTTTTGTTACTGCAGCTCATTGAGTGACTGGAAGTGTTGCTTTTGGTGGGATGTTATTCTTTAATTCGTTACAAAGACAGCTTGTAATAGCAAACAACAAACTTTAAATATAACCCAGCTTTATTTTCAACAGTTAATATGTATTAGTTAGGCTGTATGTTTTGCCCATAAAGAGAACATAATTTCAAATATTTTTATGTTTTAAAATAGACATAAAAAAACTGCATCCCATAATATCTTAAAGTCTGCAAGGCTGTGCTTGATAATTCTAATCACATTCTTTCGATCTCAAACCTCTGAAAACGAGGCTCGGTATTAAGGAGCTAACTTGATGATATTCCAGAGCAAATAAATAAGTATCTGCTGTTTTATTCTTATTTTTCTCTCTGCCCCTACTTTAATATAAAAAACTAAAAGTGTGAGGAACTCGTATTGGTGCAATTCAGACCCTGCACCGAAACGATCTGTGACAGTCACATGTCAGAGGGTTAGCCGACAGGGTTTGAATGGGTGCTACCTTCTTACTGGGAGCTCGCCTAAAAAGGCTTGATAACTGTGATTCAAGAAAATTAAAGTTTTAGCTGATTACTAAGAATGGTTAGCTGAGGTTAGAGAGAACAGGGTGCCAGTAACACACTCTCTATAATAGAGGTTATTATTGGGCATACACCAAAACAGAAAAAGACCCTAGTTAAGCTTCCAGTTAACTAGAGATTTGTAAAGCTATTACACTCACAACCAATCGGAACGCATGAAAATAGTTATTTAATGATTCGGTCAATTACCATTAAAGTCTGGTCATTATATATGTAAGTCCATGAGGGACAGAGCTGGGGTGCCTCTACTTTGGTTATATTCCCCCACAACCATTTTTTTTCCACTGCATAGTATAATTTTGTATCCCATAGTATAAGTTTGTATCCCATAGTATAAGTTTGTATCCCATAGTATAAGTTTGTATCCCATAGTATACGTTTGTATCTCATTTAGAGATTATCCTTTTAGTATATTGTCCTGATTTAGTTTTGACTAGATTTTGTGAAATAATTCAGATGTTTGTATGCGTAGTAACTCAGCGTATCTTTGCAACTGAAACAAAGCTCTGCCAGAAATCTAGGTGCCGATACAAATTTTCCCTTCCTTCCCGAAATAAATGTTGAACAAGTTATAGTTGGAAAACTGATGGTAGAAATAGTAATGTAACAAAGATGTCTTTCGTCCGTCTCGAGCCGAGTCGAGAACCAAATTATGCCTTCAGCAAACTCGCTACGCCTCATGCTGCTCTCTATTCCATAATAATTTTGCGGAATCCTCCTGATCAAATTGCTTTTCAAAATATTAAACTGCTATTTTCCATGGAAATAACAAACTAAGAATTAACAATTGAGGTCGAACTATAACTCATAAAGTTTGAGGGTCAGTCAATAAAATTTCCCTCTTAACAGCTTAAGGCATTAATCGTTCGTTTTCCATACAGGACATAGCTCGCACGAAAGACAGCTAACAATAAATTGTCAGCCTTTTAAAAAGCGCATTCGATGAACCAACACGTCCCCCGGCCGGCCCAAATTAAACTTTGCCGACTCCCAAAAACATAGAAGCTGTTTTCGTTCATTAGGAAACGAAAATTATGGTCAATGAATAATACTCGGTTTGTTTAGTCATACCCCCTACAATGTGTCTTCACACGCCCAATTAGCTGGCTACTTCTCAAGCTTAATGAGAGCAAAATTAAACTCTTTCTTGAATTCATTTCGAACAAAATCATTAGTTTGAAGCAATATTAAACCGCTCATTTGAAAGCAAAGCAAGCTGTACGGAGTAGTATTTGCTGGAAAGAAACCGAAAAGAGAATTATTAAGTCAAATTAACCCAATTGTTACACAAAATATCGTCTTAAGAGACCTTAAAGCAAAGTGGAAAGAAATACTTTGTGGAAAACTGCGCATGCAGTGTACAAACTGCCTACCAAAACAGTGATCTTCAGAACCAAACGTTTATAATTATAAAAAAGAAAATAAATTCAGCATTGGGTGTTATAACAAGAAGAAATCTCTCTGAAGAAAACAAGAAAATATTGTTCATCTAGGTTCATAGTTTAGGTCCTGTGTAAGATAACATGAGCAATGACGACAATCTTAGAAATAAGTCAGATTGATATCTGAATAATTAGTTTTTTGTCGCTTCCCATTTTAACGTGCTTATTGATTGGGCTTCAAAGAATTTAGAAATAGAAAGAGTTTTATCCACAAATTTTAAAAAATGTCCTGAATTTTAAACACGGTTTCTACAGACACGTGCAGAGTTTGCCTGTAACTTTGATTAGTGTTGTATTTATTCTATCAGTTTAATGAAAACAACTATGCCCTTATTTCATGTTATTTGACGAGGGCGCGGCAAGCCTTTGTGACACCTCCTTCGGCGAAGCGCTCAACCTCTTCATAAACTTAATAATTTCTCATTTGTGTAGCGCCTTTGGTGAAGTCCAGCAAAACGACTGCAAATGTTTATTATAAAGGGTTTTCCTTGTCGAGAAACTGCAGCAACTTTACCGAGAATAGAAAATTGTTTTATACACTGATATTCTTATCAGTGGCAAGATTTGAAGTACGAGCCAGCAAGACTGCTGTAAGCGGTTCCAGTTGTGGGCAACATTAAGCCACAAAGTTGAATTATAAGCGGTCCCTGCTTTGATGTTATTCCGCCTGTAAGTTTTAATAACTGTAAGTCAAAGAACCGTTTTCTTCAAAACACGTGCTTTATCTGTTTGATGTGAGTTGTATCGAATACTAGATAAAAAGACATTACTTTCTTTATTATAACTCTAATATTGCTTTCAAAGTTTTAAGAAGAAAGCACTCCAAGGGAGCTTGCCCGTGGCTGCGGATTTTTCAAAGAGAGAACGCAGCGGCAACGGAAGAAGAAATAAGAAAATTGTTATTGGACTATTGTTGGCAAGTGACTGAGTACGGAATTATCCAGATGCTTTTAAGAGCTGTTATTTGTAAATTCTTTTTGTTTGGCAAACTTCTCTCAATTTGATTTTGATTGAGTTTTATAAGTACTATCTAGCGACCTCCCATCCATGAGAGAAAAAGTAACAACTGGTTATTTGGTCGTGAGTCACCCATTTCTTTGAAATAGATCTTGCAGTTCGCACAGGTCTTTTGTTGAGGGGTAATTCTCAACAAATTATTTTCGCAAAACATCCCAATAATAATTTTAAAAATCGTTTACAAGTAGTTTTCTGTTATATATTTATTGAGGAGTACTGATTATTTGTCGCAATTAGTATAAATATTAAACACAACAGACAGAAAACGTTCTTTTGTCAGTTTTAAGAACACTGTTGGCGTATTGCTGCAAAAAACAGGAAGAAATGAATCGTTCAAAAACCAAAACACATTCACCAAAATGAGACTTCTTTGCGTGTTTAACAATCGTTTTCGGTTTACAACTCCTCTTAGCCCTTTAAAGTTTTCTTCAAATAAGTTTTTATTGCAAAACTTCTGCGTGACAAACTGAGTACGAGGCTGTTTTTTCTTTACTTTCCACCAAATTTCCACGCATGCGTATTAAATTCGAACAAAGGAATTGAATTGAGTCGAAGAATAAAAGCCGGCAGAGATCCAGGAAGGACTGTCTTGTTGACTGTGCATTCACGTACTTAGTTCTTTTAATTTCATCTAGTAGTCACACAGACAAAAAGCATTGTATATACTTTCAAAGTAGAACTAAGTTTTGTTCGTTTTTTTTTCTGGCTGGTGATACAAAATCTTTGCATCCTTCGGTTGCGTGAAATGATCATTAAAAAATCAAATGGTATAGTCTTTGAGTTACTAACTTTTGCAATTAAGCCATATTCGATTTGTGAAGAGACACAATCCTAGCTAAAGACCAGTTTGAAAGAACACATACAAATTTGTCAGAATTAAAATTAATACGGATATCAAGGCAATCGAAAACTTTAATTCAGCTTAAAGAAGGGCTTAGAATATGCTTGAAAAGAAAGTTAGAAGGTAACTTGTTTTTAGTTCGATTGGTATATCGAACGCCACAAAAAAAAACAGTTTTAAAATCTCTGCTTAACTGTACAACCTTCTGTCCTGACAAGAAGAACACTATGGCTTCTTTTCATCACAAAATAGCCAGCTACAATGAGTTATATAAAAGTCTTTTAATTATGACACTGTAGTTGGCCGCTTTAAGCAATTGAATCGTCCGAGTTGAAATTTGCAGATTTCACGTATTAGAAAGCCAGATTGATGAGTCGTGCTAAGTAAGAGAGTTTTTAGCTTATTTTGGTATTCTAGAGCTAGTGTAGTACAATTATTGTTCAAGATATGACAAAATGAGAAACGTGGCTATCTTTATGGTGAACGGACATGACTGAGAAAAGAAAGTACTTATGGTATATAGTTTTTAAAAAAACTATTGAGTGCGTCGGCGAGTAGTATAAACTTGAAGTATATATGATAAA
>JAOBRD020766084.1:0-13883 GCA_027575215.2 Hydrozoanthus sils
AAGGTCCGGCACCGGGAATCGAACCCGGGCCTCCCGCACGAAAGACTGGCGCCTTACCAACTGGGCTAACCAGGCGGAGGGTTAGAGTACACGTAGACACGTAACCTTAAATATGGTAAAAATATTTGTTAGTGTTTTTAGTGCTTAAATCTATGTAACTATAGAAGTTTTTTTACTTTGCTTATATTTTTAATACTCAAGAAAGCTGTACGATAAGAGTGTGTTAATGTTAGGTTAAGCTTGTTTGTGTCCTGTCCTTACCGAATTCAATTTACATTTCTGTTATCGTACTCATTACTATTGTCAACGCTGTGTTGCCGGTTTTCACGTGACGTCGTAGCGGCCATGTTGGTGCTCATCGGAGGGCGTGGAAACCCTGAGAAAGCGATTTTAGTGACAGGGAAAATGCAATGTTTAATTCCAAGTATTCTCACTTTCAGGCGGTTGGTCAAGCTTTGCTGGATACTCTGCAGGGAGGACTGGGGAATTTGTTCACAAACGAAGCCAGAACTGCTTGGACACAAATGTTCACTATTGTCGCTACAACAATGCAGTCTGCTAGTGAATAGTCTGTATATGTGACTGATCCCAAAGTTGTGGCTTAGCGTTGACTTAGTTTACACTGAGCCAGTGATATTTCGAAGGGAAGTTGGGGAGGGGGAGGTTGGAGAATTCAGAGGTATTTGGCTAAAGCAGCAGGAATGTTGTCTAATTGTTCTTGATTTTCTCTCTTACGGTGCTGCAAAAGCGCCATCATTTGACCAAATTTAATACAAAATGAAAAAAGTTAAATATTTTTGCCACTGTAATTGGACTTGGATGATTCAATTTTTCGGCAAAAACTTCGAAAAAAATCAAAATCCAAAAAAATCAAAGTAGATAGTTATACACACACTTTCTCATAAAGGGTAATCAAGTTTCGTTTGCAAGTTAACAGTGTTAAGATATTTTATATTAAATTCGTAATGTTTTTCTTGTATTTTACCGTTTACAACATAAAAAGGGACGTAATCTTTAAAATTGAATAATAATGCAAAAGACAAAACCCTTGGAATGCATTGCTAATTGATCTTAGTTTTTTTATTACGGCCGGAGACGCGAAAATCTGTTTAAAAACAAATAAGCGCTGTAAAGGTGAATGGATGTGCTTAGAATCTAAAATCATAAAACACATTTTTTTAAATTACAGTGCATCAACTTTACCATAAGTATGTAAATAAACAAATAAATGAACTTTACAATCATACTCTTGATGGCCTCTTCTGTTACCGTCCAAGGAATTTCCAGGAATCATTTAAACTAGTACTGCTAAAAACGATCCAGTTACAACGTTAACTGCTGTAAATCATATTTAAAATCACTATTTTTACCGCAGGAGTGACATCAAACGATAAAATTGTGAGTCCGTCATCCTATATATACACTCGCTTAGTTGTTCAACAAATCATAACGCAGATAAAACAGCCAATCACAGCACGAAAAGGATGCATACACGTGACGAAACTACAGCTCAAACTTTGGGAATTTGATTCTCAATGAAAGACTACTAAAAAGGCAATTTTAAACTGGATATAGTTTTTGGGTAGTTGAACTTCGTGTCGTACAGTTTGTTCTGATTTCAAGTCGAACTTGCGCTACACACTACAAACCGAGATAAGTTTCATGGTGTAGCACACATTGGCTCAGTACAAAGAATATAGGGATGCTCCTTGGGAAATGTGAAAAATACCCTGAAAAATAGCAAGTCATGAAAATTTTGCATAAAATGCCACGAAGAAACAGGATTCCTATAGAACACAGAGAGCGAATAGTCTGTGCTTTTGAGGACGAAGCAGAGGATAATTTATTAGTGGCAGACACGTTAGGAGTACATAGCGTTCCACGGCGAGAGGAATCGTCGCTCGATACATTAGAGAAGGGCGTATCAGAGAAAGAATGCGCGGCGGCCGAAACAACGTGCTAGTTGACAACAAAATGAGGCAGTGTCTGGAAGATATCATCAATGAGAACTGTGTACTTACACTAAGCCAGATAATTGGAGAGTTGAGGCGAAGACTTCCTGCCGAACCTCTGATTGATGACCGGACCTTAATGCTCGAAATTTAGAAGGAATGTTGTTTCGCGTTAAACTGGTTCGGCCGGTCCCAGCAAACAGAAGCAGACGCGATACATGTTTTGCAAAGAAAGCAAGAATATGGAAACTGGTTCATGAACCATGCCATATGCGCCACTGTGTTCTTATCGATGGGTGCGGCTACAACATCTGGACTGCCAGAAATCACGGGAGGGTGAAGCAGGGTGATCGTGCATATAGACAAGTATGCGACCAGCGAGGACGGAGCGTGACCGTGGCGCTAGCAGTGTCGCCCGTTAATTACAACGGCCTGGTGTTTCATTCCGCCTATATCTGCAGGGTGAATGCACTTCGCTTTAACGACTTCTTGGCCCAGACGAAGCAAATCTAGACCCCGAAGAGGAGGTTATCTTCATTAACAACGGTGCGCCAGCACATCGAAATCCCGCCGTCCCCGCAGCCAAGAAGCAACCCATTCCTGAACATAGTGGAGCAGTAAATCAGCTCACTGAAGGCAGCGATAAAAGGAGACGTATCGACGCCCGAAATACAGGCTCGAATGGACGTCAGAGCGGAGGCCAGACGCCTAGGTATCCCGTTAGGAGAGATGCGAACCCGATTGCTCTCGATGCTCTTCAGCGCTGCATAGGTGTTATAACTGCTGCTAAGTCTACCAGTGGTTTAGGTTCATGCAAACCTATTAGGCACGCTGTCTTAACGGGGAGGAAATTGAAGGCTAATAACGTACTTTGCATTTATCTACACAGTTCCTTCATTTGTTTTCTCATTATATTCATGCTGGTTATGCACGTTTTATTTGAAAAGACATTTTTGCGAAAAGAATGTAAAGAACACTTTATTGTTTGTTATAAGCACGCTAATGATTATCAATGAAATTGTATTGGCTGTTCATTGATGCTATTGACTGTTTAACCATGGTTAAAATTTTATTGAATATATTGTTCACTGAAATGAATGCCCGATCATGCAAAAGAATATTCTTTTAATGTTATTGAATTTACAATGCGCGCAAATGAAAGTTGCTTTGTTGAATTTGAATTTCGCCAGACGTAAACGAAAGTCTTGCAACTTAATTGCAATGTTTACAATTATGCAGATATTCCTTTGGAGGGTGCATTTCGTGCAATTGAATGCCGATTGGTGCAAATGAACGTATTTTCACATTATTGTTTGACTTTTAGTGCAAATGATTGCGTATTTTCTCTGAATGAACAGCAAAAGATGTATTTCGGTTGATCTCCTGTACCTTCTGGGATGCACAATGGTTGCTATGTAAACAAATTAAAAGTTGGTTACACAGAATCATCGCCATTGTTTCCAGGTCCTGGTGTTTTGAGCATTGACACTTCGTCGGAGCAAAAAAAGGTCACGGCACCATAAAACTACCAACGGCAAAGATTTAATTAGCACAATCGACTTCCTTATGTTTAGGTTATACTGGTATCACCATCGTATTTTTGAAGGGTTATAATAGTCAGTCTGGTATTTTTAGGGTTGTTAAAGGAAACCCTGTGTTACACAAAGAGCCTGGTATTTTTTAGGGTTGGAAAACACGACGCTGTTTGACTACTTGCAGTCCCGTGTTTTAGCAAACGTGCATATTGATAAGAAGTTAGAAGCCTAAAGTCCTACGCGCGCGCCTTTATCAACTGTATATCACGCTCTGCCCAACGCGAGGGGACTTAGTGCCGACCCGCTAGCTACCATTTAAAAACATTAATTTTCAATTGGTATTTTTAGGGTAATTTTTAAACCGAGAGGTATTTTTTAAGGTGGAAAATTTTCATGCCATGGTATCTTTTAGTTTATTTTTGGGACTTTTTCGACGGTCATTCCTATCATTTTATGTGTGCATTAAATGCAGCCAGTAAAAGGCACTAAGGACGCACAAGCAACGGGCCCATTGCCTCTTATATACATGTCATAACTAACGCTCTGCAAGACCCTGTACGGACGAAACAGATGACAACGGCGGCTAACACTCGATCTGGCTCGCTATTTTTGAAAGTTGACGTAAGGGGTAATGCCTGCTACTTGTGCGGGAATTATTCCCGACAAGATGATGTAGTGCTTACCTGGGGTCTCGTCCCAGTCCACCAAACTAGGGTACTAAAAAGCATAGGAGGATACCCTCAACTAAACAGCTGCAACTCTGGGTTTTTATCGAATTTCATTCAAACTTTGCGAAGTGTGTTTTGACAACAACATTTTGAAAACCAAAAAAACTGAAACTGTGTGATACGTTTTTAAGGCAACTATTAGTGGCTGCAAGTTATTCTAATTACAATGTGCGGTACTAGTGATTATGAGCCAATCTAGTTCACAGAGCCCATGTTTCTTATGGCCAGCGTCAAGATACGGAGCTGGCCATAAGGAACGTGTGCTCTGGGAATGAGATTGGTTATGATCTTTCTAGCCACATTCAATTTACTGTTGAATTCGCATTCACACTTGTTTTCCATGGGATAAAACTGGGACTGCATTTTTGTACCCCTGAATACTGAAGTCTTTGGAAAAATGTGATTGACCTCGGCAAAGTCACTGAAATTCTCCCAAAAAGAACCGTGGGTGGTGGAACCGGGGGACACTGGACCCCCAATAATTTGGTTGGGGGGCCAGGCCCCCCCCCTAATAATTTCTGGCTAACAACAGCAACTTTTGAAAAGGAATCTCAGCTTTTATAACGAACAGTTACAATTTTTGCACTGTGCCCCTCCCCCCAATAATGTTTTGCTTCCACCACCCATGAGAATAACTGATGGTCTTTCACCCTTTCACTCCCCAAATCCACCATCAAACAATCTTATAATTTCTGTTTATTACATCTCTCTCAACCATTAACAAAATAAACCACCAGTGGATGGCCATCATCAAAACAGACACTGAATGAATCACCTATCGGAAATGATTAATCAAAATTGTCTAGCAGTGGTGTCTTGTTAATGTTCACAAGAACACTTTGAAAATCTTTTTACAAACTATCAATGATATTATATACATGAATAAGCAGATACATATATAACAACACTCTAATCAGTTATTCGTGGTCCGAGAGCATTTGTCATACAGTAAAAACCCACATAGAAAAACCTAAATTTAAGTTTTAGGCTACTTGGGTTCTTAATTACTTTGATAGGAGCATTAAGCAAATGTGATCCATTATATATTGTTGTATAAAATGTGATCCAGTATATATTGTTGTATAAAATGTGATCCAGTATATATTGTTGTATAAAATAATTTTCTATAATACAATTTAGATGATGACTATACAGTAAATTTATATTTACAAAGTACTAGTGTGCAGTCTGTAAAATGCCTTTTTGCAAGTAAAAAAAGATCCTATTGGAAATTTTAGGAAAAATACTAAGGTTCTTATGAAAAGGGAACTTAAAATGAGAATTTTAGCATAACAGATTCTTAAATTTTAGGTTCTTATTGTATATGCAGGTTTTTACTGTATGACACAGAAAGTGAAAATTGGAAAAACAGTCAGCTCTGGGCATTTGTTCTACCATGCTGGCTGAATCTGATGTAAAGCTGTAAATGATTTGAAAAAAGTTTTTCCACAACTGTTCATGCTTGTCTTTGTATTAAGCAAACAGGTTGACCAGTTGTTCTATGCCGAGTGTTATGAGCACCAACACAATTTTTCTACGATGAAAGAAAATTGTTAAAATACAATCAATTATTACTCCAACCATCATTTATTAACTGCAAGGGTTCATCAATGTCTTTTTTTTGTTCTTTTTTTGGAGTCAACAGACAAAATCAAGTATGTCTGTTGTCCTAAAAAAGAAGAAAAAGCTATTAGTGAACCTTTGTTTTAACTGTTTGTTGGGGTTTGGCACACTTTTCATTACTTTCCTGCTGTATTACTTCAAAACATTTAAAAATTAAACCTTCTTGAAAGCATATTTTTAAAAACCTTGGGTAGGTCAAAAAGTGCACAGGTTATAACTCAGAGCCAAGCTCCAAAATTAAATAAATTTTTCCCCAAAGTAAAAAAATCAGCTTATTCTATATGCATTGGTTCAAACAATAATACAACAGACCTATTAAAGCAAAAAAAAAACTTAGTTTAATTATGTACTTAACAGAAAGTCTCTGCCTAGATCTGAGACACTGATAAATGGTAGATTTCCAAAATACACTTACTGTAACACTAAAACAATTTAAGTTAAAGTTTTTCCTCAAAACAAAACATGCTAATAGCTAGGAAAGGGTTAAAATAACAGCAGGGTACAACTGGTGATAGCTGGCAGATTTAGCATACCAACAGGTGGCTTTTATAACAAACTAAAAATAACAACTGATGATCTAAAGTTGCTTCTGTGAAAGCTTCATCAACAAGTAATGTATGTGATTGCCAGGTTTGGAGAGATCTCAGTGTCACTATTGGAATGTATTCATATGTCAAACACACAAATTCACAAATTTTCTTTCTAACTTATGAAATGTGTTCACACCGAAAATGATAAGTTATCTATTATAATTATTATTATATTACTATTATTATTATATTATAAAAATTAGTTGGAAGGGAAATCTTCTAGTTTGCTAGTGTATTTTACTCAGACTGTCTTTCATTATTTAGTTTTATTTCTTAGCTGAGCCATTCTAAAAAAGCTGGCGAGAAGCCTGAAATATAATCAAAATGCTTGCACCAACCACCCATAGTAGATTCTACAAATACATCTTACCTCCTGTATAACATGCAATCACTTTTGAAGAATAAACTGTTCAATAAACTCATTTTGATCACTTTCTACTTTCTGCAATGATTCACATTGCACTTGAAACCTGCAAAATAAGAACATAAAAGGCAACAAAAACAGTCAAATAATTTACAAAAAACACACAAATTCTAAATAACTTGTCACAAAGCAGAACTCTCTATCATGACAAAGTTAGTTAAACTGAGGCGTAAATACAGTTATTAATTTCAAAACAAACAATTTTGCTCTGCACATTCATGAGCATTTTCAGATTTTTAGATGCTTATATAGCTGAGCTCCTGTAGAGCAAAATTATAGTTTGTTTTTAAAATAACTGTGTTTTTATGCCTCATTTTATCTAGTAATTTGTCGCAAGAATACCTTTCTAGTTGTGTCTTCTTCTCTGCTATCAATGCTCTCAATTGCTGTTGCTGTGCCTCCCTCTGCTTTGCAATTGACTTTAGAAGGTTTCTTGAGCCAATGGCCTGGGAGGGTAAACAGAAGGATTACAATAGGTAATGAAGGGTAACTAAAATAGAAAATATGTGATTAATTTCATAGAGGTCAAATTCTGACATGCTGTAATTAACCAAAGGCAAGTGTAAGAGAAACCGAGAGAGAAAAAACCCAACTGCCCCAAGCGAGAATCGATCTTATGACACCCTGATCACATGGCTGATGCTCTAGCCTTTGATCTACCAGGTCAGCTACAGCAGCAGAGTGAATGAACCAACCAAAGACAACCTGGATAATTACAATCCCAGTGGCTGCAAACTTGCCTACACTTCGTTTGGGGCTGTTTCGTTTTTTCCTTCTCCGTTTTATATTATACTTGCCTTTAGTTCAATGACAAGTAAAAACTATTATTGCAATTTTTGTAACATATCTTTTATATAAAACTGATGAAGCTTTGGACATCTGCAATTTGCTTTTCAAAAAATTCTTAACGTTGCCTTCAAAACCAGCTTTATTTGTAGTTATTAAATATAATTTACTAGGCGTCTGCTTTTCTAAATAGAATCAGGCTTATTTCAAATCAGGATGCAACTTCGTTTTATAAACAGTAGTAGCATACATCATTATGCATCCAGACTGGAGTATCACTATCAAAACACTTGGTTGGCCCATTCTGTAGTGATACTTCATTATCTAGATAATTCTGTTCGACTTTAAAAACTGTAACGCGTTTTGGTATGATCTTCGGCCTGTTTCCACGGAGATCTATCTCGTAAACACATTCAAACTAGACAAGTCGTAAACGGCGGCCACTTGCTGGCAGATTTTTACCGTCATCTCACCTTCATTTTTTCTTTTTCTACTTCTTTTGCAAGGGAATCAACCATATCAATGAATCCACCAACGATTCTCTGAAATTCGGCAATTTCTAGAAAAAACAAAACGAGTTGCCAGTTGGGTGCCTGACAATCCAGACGTCAAACAAACTAAACCAACTGCCCAATAAATTTCAGTAAAGGAGCTGTACGGCCTCATACTAACTATCAACAAAGTCTTTGCATTCTTCTTTGAGCTCCGATGTTTGTTGACTTATTTCGGGCTCTAAAACCCGCACTTTGTTCAGTTCGTCAAAGTAAAACCCACTCGGCCCGTCCGCCATTTTCAACTTAGCAACCCTCCGCGACGAGGAAGATGTCAGCGGTAGTTACCATGAGAGGCGTAACCAAGGAATTCTGGGAATGTGGCGACTGTAAGTTTTATTTTTGGAAATTTGTTAGAAATGATATAAAGAGGTTTAAAGGGGGGAGAGAAACGCATATCGGGCTTCACAACTTGTTTGATATTGATAGTTGAAGAAGAAAAATGTCGGGGGATTCGGGAGAAACGCCCCATGCAACAACAATTCGAGGAGCGCCGACGAAGTACGTAAAATTGAACGTCGGTGGCTCGTTACATTACACGACTATTGGAACTTTGACAAAGCAAGATAGTATGCTGCGGGCAATGTTTAGTGGCAGAATGGAAGTTCTTACCGATACCTCAGGTGCTTTCTTTGTTCTATAAAGCCTTCATTTACACTTTTACTAAGAAATAATAACAGAAAGGTGTAAAAATTCGTATCATTACATATCTATTAATCTCGGTAAAGAGTTGACACGTATTTAGTTTTGACAGTTCTGATTTTCTGTCGGAAAACAACCACGCTGTTAAATGAAAATCACACAACAGTAGAGCAACTTCAAAGTTTATTTACCATTCCCCTTTGTGTCTCTCTTTTGATGTAAGATGATCTAGTGAGACCCAAAGTACAATATGCCTCAGAAGCATGGAATCCACATACTGACCAGGATGTGAACAAAATATGACAAGTGCAGAAAAATGCTACCCGGTTTGTTTGTAACAACTACGACTGCAGTACGAGCTCATCAGATCTTGTAAGCTCACTGGACTGGGACACACAGGAGATAAGAAGACTTGCACAACAGACATCCATGTTCTATAAGATACGAAAAGGTCTTGTCGGCATTCCCTTTCCCCCTGTAGTCATACCCAACCCAAAGCACTATGGCATGTACTGCCAACCACAATGTAATGTCCTCAACTTCAGCTACTTCTTCTTCATCCGTACTGTCCGAGTTTGAAACAGACTCCAAGAACAGATAAAAAATGCTCCATCGCTTAAGACATTTAAAAACTCTGTCTACCCAGCCATACGTTCTATGATACCTCCTCTGTATTTGAAACATTTATAGTATGATTGAACTAAACTTGCTTAACCAATTTTAGCACCTACACATATCAATTATAATAACTGCACTATTTTATCTACACTATTTTGATATTATATGCACTTGCCCTTCCAAGATTGTTACTTAATGCACCTTCCAGTATTATTTATGTAGCTAAAGAAGGAAGTAAACATCAAAGTTCAAAGATATATAGATGGTGTAAAATTATACTGCTAGCAGTAATGCTCAATGTAAATGCAGCATTGTATGTTATGATATGATTTGTTAGTAACCCAGGGGGAGAGGGGGTGTACTTTGTAGTGAAAAGGATAGGGATGCCTGTCAGCAAATGTGAAAAAATACCCTATTAAATAAAAATCCTGGAGGGGAGGGATACTCCCTATTTTGGACTGGTAAGTATGACCATATTTTTTAGGGATTAAAATTAACAGTCTGGTATTTTTAGAGGTTGTTAAAAGAGATCCTATGTTAAACCAAGAGCCTGGAATTTTTTAGGGTTGTAAAATGCAAAGCTATTAGACTACTTGCAGTCCCATGTTTTAGCAGACATGCATACTGAAAAATAAGTTAAGATAAAAGTACTTTGACAATTGTCCTATCATGGGCATGCCTTTATTTACTGCATATAACATTTAGGGTAACTTAAGGGGACTTAGCACCAACTCATTGGCTATCCTGGGAAAAATTTCACTTTCAATTGATATTTTGTAGGGTATTTTAAAACTGCAAGGTACATGTTTTTAGGGTGGAAAATTTTTATCCCTTGATATTTTTAGGGTAAATTGGGGACTTTTCCATCCAAGCTAAAAAGACCAAAGCATGAAAATTTTCAACCTTCAAAATTACCTTTTAAGACCAATTTTGAAAAAAGCAAGAGAAAACTGTAGAAAAAACATGGTTAATTTGTTTTTGCAACCCTAAAAAATACCAAATTTTTTTGTAGATTGAATAGCTTTGGATTTTCTCTGACAACCACTAAAAAATACCAAACTGCCATTTTTGACCCTTAAAACTACAATGTCTGAGCACCCCTATCATACCAATTAAGGGAACATCCCTCTTATCCCAGTTGTGATGGTAAATTCTCCTTACTGGAGTCTATACTTTTTACTTAACAAACTTGGGAGAGTTTAGCTTTTCATCTTTATGAGTTCCCTTGTATTTCCTTATACCAGATACATGTCTTATTATGTAT
This sequence comes from Hydrozoanthus sils, assembly GCA_027575215.2. Lineage (NCBI taxonomy): Eukaryota > Metazoa > Cnidaria > Anthozoa > Zoantharia > Hydrozoanthidae > Hydrozoanthus > Hydrozoanthus sils. Next base: position 10,714 of record JAOBRD020766084.1, read on the forward strand.
GTTTTATGTGAGAAGTTGAATTCTGAATACTAAGACCAAAAGGTTATTTAGGCAACCTAAAAGTTGGTGTCAAGTTTCCTGTCAGCCCTTATCAAGAACTTGTTGTAGGAAATATATGTAGGATGTACCACTATGACATTATTTAGTTGTGTTTTCAACTTAGGCTGGATGAAAGTGAAAGTAGATGATTATGAATGAAAACTTCAAAAAGAAAGGATGATTTTTTGACTTTTAAACTTAAGACTGATTCCTTGAAGTTTAAGAACTTGAAATCATATTAATTATTTTATTTGCAGTTTGTCCAATGCATTACACCCCACTTCTTTGACTAAAACATTAATGTCTTGTTTTGATTTTAAAAATTATATTGCATTTAATATTATTTAAATAACGATAAATGATGAAAGAGTGTGAAGAATTTCTTAAGAATCAACCAATAAACCAATTGTTGTTTGTATTTATAATAGGCTGGGTTCTCATTGATCGATGTGGCAAACATTTTGGGACAATTTTAAATTTTCTTCGTGATGGTTCAGTTGTGCTACCCGAGAGTCAAGTAGAACTGAGACAGCTTATGGTTGAATCCAAGTACTATTTGATTGAACCATTGGCACAACAGTGTGAGAATGCATTGGCCAAAAAACAAGAAAGTTGCGATCCAATCTGTAGAGTTCCTCTCATTACCTCGCCGAAGGAGGAAAGGATGCTTATCAGTTCAAGCCACAAGGTACTGCACAGTCTGTGGAATGTTTGTGAATTAAATTTACTCTTTTGTGCATATATTCTTTATTAATAAGGAAACATCAAGCATAGCATGGTTGCTGTTGATTTAAGTGGCGTATTAGCCTAGAGGTAAATCTGTTACCAATCCATAACCTTTGAATGAATTTGAGCCAAACTTAGACTGATGATGTTCTATCTACCTCAAGATACTTCAGCTGCCCATGTTTGGCTTAAATTCATCCAAAGGTTATGGATTGGCAGCAGATTTAAAGAAAAATGCAAATTTAAAAGGAACAACTAGTGGTGTCCTTAGTTGAAACATTAAACAATATTATCTCAAGAACCATAAAAGATTTTTGAAAGAATTTGTTCAGTGCTATTCCTCATTTAGAAAGCTTGATCTGTCCACTGAAGTAATATTGTTTTTTATTTTACAGCCCTTTAACAAAGATATTATACCCTTTCTTCCCCTTTTCAGTTCATCAACATATAACTTCTCCTTGCATATTTTTAAATAAATTAGCCTTTTCGTACTGAAAAATCAGAGATTTATCAAACAAGATAGACCATTGAAGGTGAAAAGCAAATTTCTCCTAAATTGATTATATGAAATGTGTGGGACAAAGTTGGGCAAAATTACCAGCACAACATTTAGTGCATTTGGAGCTGAAAGGTTTTGAATTACAAGCATGGATGGTAACTGTTCTGTTGGATTCATACTAGTGCATGTTTCAAATAACTGTGATTCTGTGAAACTTTGGATTAGACGGTCCTTAGAGAACAATTTAACTATAAAATTAAGCGACAACATGCCTAAGTAATGGTGTTTCGACGTCTGCTAAACATCATTCTCAAGTCATTGTCCAAGAAGCAAAACAAAGTTAGAATAGATTTTAGGCTTGGCTGAATACAACAATAAAAACAACAAAAACAAAACTTAAAAAGTGTCAAACAAAAAGTTTGGCACGAACAGAATCTGGTTGAACATTCAAGCTTTGTTGGATTTTCTGAATGAATAGCAGCTCGTAGACCAGGCAATCAAATTTACTTCTGCATTTCTTTAGAACTGTAAATTAAGAGTCACTGGCTGAAATTGTAATGCCGTGCTCACACTGAAGGTGTTGACCAATAGAAGATCTGTTATGCTCTGCTACACGTTGGTGAAGTTGCTGAGCCGTATAGCCCACATAATCCACATCACACGAATCACATTTGAATAAGTAAACAATGCAGTGCCAATTTATAACAGGCAGTTTAACTTCTGTGAAACTTGCACTAGTATTCCAATGGAGTTGTAAAGAGATGCTGTTGTTAAGATGAGCACTGATGTTGAGTACACAGTAGTATTTTTTTTTGTTTACCAGTCAATTTTGGCACTCAGATTCTACATTCCCTATTCAAGTAAAAAAACTTGTTACTTAAATCTAAGTCTTATGTTGTTATTATGTTTATGAATTCTTAACAGGATTTTGTTGAGAGTTGTTAACATAGTTATATATTGTTTCCAGCCCATTGTCAAACTTTCATATAACAGATCAAACAACAAGTACTCATACACAGGGTAAGCTGTATTTATTTAATTAGCAAAATTCAATGAAAATTAATATCAAATTATTTTTATAATATTCAATTTTCACCCAATACAAACTGACTGCACTTATTCCAAGTATTTAGCTAACTGTTGCTCGCAAGCAGTGAAGTGTGGATGAATATTACTATGCTAAATGTGCTTAAAGTGTATATATTTGAAAAACCTTAATGTCTCTAATAATTTTAGTGAAAAAAAAGAAATTATTTTTTCTTCAGTCTTCTTCAAAAACTTTTCTAACAGACTATGTTCCATGATTTCGATATATGCAGTTTTAAAAATGTCTTGTTCAAACCAAAAGTTGATTTGAGTGCTAATGACCCAGGCCTTCAGAGCATAATTAATTTCAGTGATGATTTTGATTGACAGTTGATGGGCCCTATTATGTCTAGTTTACTTAGTAGGGTGCAGGAAGTAACATGCAGGTAGCTTCAAATGTTATGTGATAGCATTATTGGCTGGCATGAAAACAGCAAACATTCAGCACTCAAATCCCATTTGTTATTGCATAAATCTAAATTAATTTGATCAGTCTTTAAATTTCTTGTATCAAGAAAAACCTCCCCAGATAAATTTACTGAGTTGCAAACGATCTGGGTAAATAGACTTGGTGCCTGTGAGTCAGAGGGCCTTAATAAGATAGATCAGTGTGTAATTCGCACGGGAGTTACTAAATTCAATATAATATTATGCAAAGTTAACATAACTCATTAATTTTGGTCACTGACTAGTGGATCAATGTGTTCTCACACTGTAAACACTCTAATACCCCACCCCTTGGCTTTAATAGGGCCCCCTTTCTAATAACCCCCCTTTTCAAATAACCCCCCCCTTTCTAATAAGTCCCCTGTTTAGAGCT
>JAOBRD020766194.1:0-12578 GCA_027575215.2 Hydrozoanthus sils
CACGCTTCAAGTCTAAAAAATGTAACAGGAACGGCGAGAAAAGGTTTTATTTTCGAAAATTACTATTATTAAAGGGTCCAACTTTTCATCTGGAACTTAAAAAAGCTTGATAGAGACTTTAAAAGCGTTAGGTCCTCCACATCTCACACCTTCAAATTCAAGCTTTGGGCCAAGAGGCGGTTCAACTTCTGTCTTAGCGATAAAATAATAAAGAAATTATTGTATTGTATTGTATCAATTTCTTAGAGGTAAACAGAAACGAACGCAAGTAAAGTTCGTTCCGTTGCGTTCTGTGTTTCTGTAAGAAATTTCGTTGAAATGTTGTACCTTTTTTGGGAAGTTTTAACACCTATAAATTTTCTATCATTCAAAAAACGCGTATTTCGTCGAAACTTCGCGTATTTCGCAGTTTGCTTGTGTTTCTTTTCTAGTTTCGTTGTAATTTCCTTCTGTTTGAAACAAAAATCATCGAAAATCTTTGATTTAAAGTAATTAGTTATTCTGTTCGTATGCTATATGAAACAATTTTACAGATGAATAATCAATTGATTTTATGTCTTGAGTGTGCTTCTTCAAAAAACCGTTAAACAGTTCTACTCCAGCTGACGTACCTTTAATGAGTCCAGCATAGACTTGGTTAGGTCTTTCACTTCCAGCTTTACCACTTCACTTTGATTGTTCTTCTTGAAATTAGTTCATATTAACAAAGATTAACAGACTAAACAATTATCGAGAGAACGAGACTCACTGCACTAAAGTTACAACAGCAAGTAAACAAAACCATAACAACCACTGAATTTACCATTCAGAAAAAGATGGCGCCTGAACATTTTACCACAATGCATTGCGAACCAAAAAACACCGCTAAAACAAACTAAGGGACTGTGAACAGTTAATAAAACTCATCCTTGTACTAACAAAACTGTGTGTCAAATTTGAGGTTTACAGATTCCCACTATGTATTCTTATGGGCAATTTTAGAATTTTATGCACTAGGAATTATGGGTGAATGTACAGGACGCCATCTTCATGGCGTAAATCGTGGATTGGTTAACTGACAATCGTATAAGTGTGGCGTCACACGGGAAAAAGGGTAACAACGACTTTCCGCTTAACGGCCAAAATTTAACGGTTAGTTAACGGGTTATGAACGGTTTTTCAAACCCTTTGAACGCTTTCCTTAACGCTTTTAACGGGTAGGTAAAAATATTTAACGGCTTGCAAAATCGTTTTAACGGATTGCCTCGATTCTCTTAACGGCTTTTTCTGAAAACTTTAACGGGTTGCTTAACGGCTGATCGAACGGCCAATTTAACGGTTAAGAGTTTAAATTGCAACTATTAAACGCTCTGTCTTAACGGCTTGTACTCTTGTACTCATGCTTAGCCCCGAGGTAAAATAATTCATGGTTCTATAACTTTTTATGAGTGAATTCAAAATAGAAATTGCGTATTCTAATAATGTACTGGTTTAACAAACACTCAAACGAAAGCTGTCGAAGTCGTTCGACAAGGCCGGATTCAAGTAGTAAAGCAGAAACAGAAAAAAACAAAAATCGAACGCCAATTGCTTCCAAAACTAAAATAGCATTAAAGACATGGTCAGCAAAAATAAAAATCTTATTTACTATGGTATTACGGCTTACTATTGGAGTTGAACTACTTTTCAGGCATCAGTTTTGTTGATCGCGTCAAATTCCTTACCGTTGTTTTGTTACTTTCTAGCTCCTCCTTACATAACTAATGCAAAACTGGTACAATTCATACTGATAAAATGGGGTTGAAGGGTTGAGAATTTTCATCGTCGAACGTGGCATTGTTGCATAAGAAGATAAACTGGCCAAATTAGTTAACCTCAACAAGTAAACCCCGCCTAAATCCACCCATGACCGGTGACAGGAAGCTTGAAAGATGATCACGACCCACTTCAGATGAGAAAAGGTTTTCTTAAGACTCTCAAAGAAGGTCGGGCACCAGTCTCCCGCACGACAGACTGGCGCCTTACCTACTAGGCTAACCAGGCGGCGGTTAGTTATGAGACGTTCAAATATCAAGCGGACTGGTCTTTATTTCTTTAAATACGTGTTAATACTGACGTAGTGTACAAACAGTTCTTAAGACATAACTTTTCCACTAGGATTTCTACCTTTTCTATGAGAACATCTGTATCGAAATCATGATACACAACTGGTACTCCGTCTCTGGTCACGAGAACGTCAAACTCTACGTAGTCAGCTCCCTGTGTACAAAAGCCGGGAGGAAATTGTCAAAATATAGGACTGTGACAAACGCCTGTTTTGAAGTTCAAAAGCCAATTTATGAACTCACACTTTGGGAGGGCCAGGTTTTGAGTAAAATCCTGTTCATTCTTGAAATGTAAGTCAAGACAGGTCTTAAGCTAAATTAAACAGTTTATCTTCTCTAACTGTACAAGTATACCCTTCCTAAGAAGAGGCGCGACATCTATTGTAGTGGTCATTGGCATTTGCTGCAATCTCTCATTATTCTTAATATGTAATCATAAATCAGTGGGGCAGAAGTAGTCAACAATGATACTGGGCACATTTGTATTTTAGTCAGATAATCTGTGCCAATCAATTTTGCTTCACTCTGCAAAATCAGCATTTAAATTAAAGTTATAATTTCTAATATCTTTATCATTAACTCCGTATTAAACTACAAGCATCTTTTGGAATAACCTTACCGTTTATAACAAAGTATTTTTTGTCATAGCGTTATACTTATCTTTATTGACTAAGGGTGTAATAGCGTTGTATCTTATTACCATTATCATCCATAATATTTCATTTATATCTAATCACTTTTGTTATCAATACTTTTGTTATTACCAGATTTATTATTATTATTATTATTATCACTGTTGTTAAAAAGCCTACATCAGATCCTTGTTTTGAGGTCAAGGTTAAATCAAGAAATAAACTTTTCCCAAATTTGCATTCATACTGCTGTTGTTTTGCTTCTCCAAAAACTGTTATTACTGTAGCCTCAATTAGATTTCCAAAATAGGGTCGAAAAGAAATATACCTAATCCATCTACAAAAAAAGAAAATTCTTATTCAACTAACCACTTCGTATGTTCGCACAAACGACCCAATAGTGTTCTCATTCAGGTACGCAGGTCTGTGTAACAGAACATTAATATTAGGATGGGCGTGCTTGCACACAGCCCTGTATCATGACTTTATAAGGAAACTTTCGAAATCTTTCTTTACAAGGACACCTTCAACCTTCAACAGAACTCTTACCGAGAATGAGGAATGAAATTTAATGACTTTTTCATGACCCAATGCCATTTTCCATGACCAGAGAATATCGAGAAACCAAAATAAAATCTCCAAAAAACAAGCTACTCACACTTTCATTTCAACTTTAAATGCCAATTACACCTTCTAGACACTGAAAGACTGTGTAACGTTCTTGAATTAAGATCAAAACACTTACATTTCTGAGTTTAATACAAAATCTTCATATAGAATTGACTTTTTCAATCAAAATAATAAACAATAATGAAATTCCATAACTTTTTCATGACCTTGGTCATTTTCCCCAAACTCCATGACTCTTCCAGCCCTGGAAATGCATTTTTAAATTCCACGACTTTTTATGATCATGTGAACCTTGACCATGCATAATCAGCGATGCAAACAGTTACACACAGCTGATTTTGTTTGAGTAAAGAAACAGCAAAAACTTTGCAGAGAAAACACAATAATTCCAGTAAAATTGGTTAGAAGACACCACTTGAGAGGTTGAGAAAGTGTTTCCATAAGAAGAGATTTCTGCTCTAGTTGCTTCGAAAAGTTTCGTAGTAAGAAACCTGACCTGTTGCTGCTACCTGGGTGAAACATTGAGATGTAACATTTTACAGGGTTCACTTTTTCTCAGGCAAAAGTTTTTACAGAAAAAAAAATCATTCACCCTATGAAGATTATTAAGATTGTTCAAAAACAAAGGCATAGCTAGCACATTTGATAAGGCACCAGCCCGTCTGTGCAGGAGGCATGGTTCAATTCCAGACCGGACCTTCACTCAGGATGATCTGGGGAGGTCGCCTTTGCTGTAATGATCGCAGACAACCTGATCTTAACATCTTCTCGGGGAATCTAGTAAACGATGCCCCCGGAATCTTGTTAGGAAACCTCTTAGACACTTCGGCTACATCAGAACAGTGTATGACTTGAGCTATATAAACTCAACACAGATATAATCAGGTGGCTGCCTCTCACCCACCTTGCACAGCCAAATGAAGAGCCAACACCTCTGTGGCCGATGTAAACAGGTGTGTTCCTTGGATACCAATAAGTAGCCGGTGAGAGCTCCATGTCTAACACTGACGGATGTTCAAATGGCGTAACCACAAGGTAATCCACTGTTTAACGGGATACAATGTTAATGACAACGGAATTAAAACATCAGGAGCTCAAATCCTAGTTCTTCAATCTTTATGGTTGAGATGTCACTGAGTTTCAACGTATTTAACTGTACCTGAGCACTGGAAAGACTTCTAATAAATGTGTTTTTGATTTGCTCTTTTTATGATCGTTGGCTTTTTATCTGATTGTTAAGCATGAACTCTTGCGAGCAGTTTGTTTCTGAAAACAAACTATGCCGGATTGACGTAAACACAATATAAATTCACGTTGTCCATAAAAATCATTCGAAATACAAGCTTCTCATTTTCCACGTCTTCCTTCGCTCTGTAATTACTTTAACTCATAAGTCTGCTATACCTTAATCACATACTGTTATTCTTAAGAATATTTCGTGGAATATACCTGAATATACCTAAATGACATACGTGTAGTATTTTAGAATGTTTTGTGGAATCATTAAACATTCTAAACTACTTAACGAGGTGACGATCACGCTATCTAATTCAGAAACATTTTATGAGTAATCAATGTGTTAAAAACTAATAACATGAACATTTTCCAGTTTATCGATGACCAATTTTGTTCTTGGAAAATTTACAACTGGAACTGAAAAGGTTAATGTTTAAAATAATAATATCAATTATCGCCGGCTTTCATTCAGAAGCTGGTTCATCTCATTACCAAGCAGTTGACCAACTGGAACCACATCCTTTGATAGAGAGACAACAACAGTACCGACGCTGCCTTGTAGCTGACGGGCGACAATAAATGACCCTCCTATAAGGATGGGCGGGGAGCCATCTGATGGAATCGAGTAGATGCTGATTTCTAACACCTAAACAACAATAACAAAACGTTTGAGCGTAGTATTCGCTACATAAGGATTACAATGGTAAAATATATAAAACCTAATAAAGAAAGGCTTCAAGAAAATTGTTTTCCCAATATTTACATTAACGTTTAGCCAGCTGTTCGAGATTTGGCTATCATAGCTGGCATTGCAGCCAACCCAAGTTCTTTCAACAACCTGTACAGTCCGATGACTATACCAGAGGTACAGAATGTCTTTGACAAAACGTTTCTTTCAGTACTAAGTTAGCAAAGAAAAAAGCACAACCGAAAAACGCAGTCAATGAAAACTACAACTATTATTCGTTTTGATTGGTAGTAATAAAAGTACAGGAGTTTTGCAGTTCTTTTTGGTACAATTCCTGGATTTAGCCATATACAAATAGACCTTCTTTCATGTTGAACAACTTGGTTTTCAACTTAATCATACTGCTATTAAATGGTTCCTTAGTGCACTGTTGGTCTTACTTCAAAACTAGACTACTGATGGTTATGTCATCACTATACACCTTGTGGAATATCCTGGACTTGTCACTCCGGCAAAGGCTAGCGCTCAAAATGTCAGTACCTTAGAAATTCCAATGGTGATGATTTAAAACTACCACCTTTTTAAGTTGATAACAAATTAGGTACGTTTTTAGAAAAACTACTTTAGTGTTTATTTAGGTGTTTCAATCTGTAACTAGCTACTGCTGATCTGTTCCTTTGTATTAATTCCTTTATGGAAGTTGTACTAGAACACTTAGATTAGCCTGATAATGTATTTTGAGATAAGACAAGTCATGAAATGGTCTTGTCAAGATTAGGTCTAGTTAAAGAGTTCAAACAAAAATAGCACTTACTAGTTTGTTAAAGTCTTCTGTTTGTGTAGATAATACAAGATACTCTCCATCTTTAAAAGTGCTGCCATTCTCTTCGTGATCACAAAGTTCTTGATATTGGAAGTCTGTTAGTTTCTGCAAACAATTGAGCTAGGTTTAACAACAATAAATATAAAGAAGGAAGTTCTAACTAAAACCATTTTGTTAACATATTTGTGCTCCATTATGGAGCACTGAAGCGTTTGAAATAACTTGGAGGAAAAGATCAGTTTTCTGAAAGAAAGATTATAATCCAATGATTGCTAAAGAACTAAGTCGGAGTACTTAACATCACTCTGATGTTCATACGTATAAATTATATTTCACTGTAGATCATCTATTAACCTGTTGTGGAGATAATTTTCTTGATATTAACTTTCACATCATGCTCTGACATTAGCATGTGCAGTTCTCTAAAATTTCTAAATTAATTTTTTGAAGCAATCAATACGTTTTGGAGTTTCAAAGGTCCACCGGGTGACATATAATTCAATTAACTAGTTTTGTGATAAAAAGTGTTGATTTCGGAGTTTATGTACTGTATATATATCAGTGTTATATATTTATATATTTAGGTTTAATCTTCATAAATAGATCTGTAATATGACCTTTACACATAACTGCTTCCTTTAGTTTTTACAATGCTAAATGAAGTATTTTAACTAAATGCAGTTCTGTTTACAAATTAATACCATATATTAATATACAATACTTTTTGATTAATAGTCTCGATAATTAGCCCCAAATTCACATTAACCACATAAGTAACAAAAACAGTTCCAGTTATTAAAATACTTATTTCATTATAAAAAGATATCACAATACATTTAAAAGAATCATAAATTAAGTAGTTCTTACTTTGCCTGTAACATGCAATGATCTTCTGCTCCTCTCACCCTGAAAAACACAATCAAGCTTTTGTAAGTTTCAGCAACCAATAACTCGAAAGACTGTTCTAATAATAAAACAATTGACACACAAATCAAAGCCCCTTCATTATACAAAATGGATAACATGTAAACGGATAAAGACAGTACATATGTGAAAATAATAGCTCATTTCAGGTGTTAATCTATCTAGGCAGCTACCACACTTAATTATCTTTGATCCGCCCTTGATACTTAATATATTTTAACATGCATATGTACCTCAGTTCCATACAAGCTGCACTGTTTGACTTTGATGTTAAACTGGCTGGGTGCTTCTTTGCCAAACAGTTCCAAAGGAAACTCTACTGCATTGTGTAATCTTAATCGTACTTCTGACTGGTGTGTTAGGAAACCCTTCTGAATCTTATTTTCTTCTTCTGAAAGTGTAAGTCAAAGAGTTGTTAAAAAATGACGTATTAAAAATAATGGTACAATTATAGTTTAAAAAGATTAATAGTAATATTTATATTAATATATACAAAATCAGTGTGGACTCAAAAATACAGATTTGTGTATAATTATGAACAAAGTAAAGTTGAAAATTTGATTTTCAACAAATTTTACAAACCTTGGTCTGGTGTTTTTTTTTTCAGTTATCTGTTGGTTCTTTGTGGTTGGTTTTTCAGGCTTTTGATTATATTTTGCCATTGGGTTCACCTGTATGAAAAAAAGTGAACCCGAAGGGCAACAAAATCTTTTCATATGCCTGAAAACCATCTAAAAAGGGTCAACAGACTAGAGCTCTATAGATAAACATGAGGCACATACACTGGTCAGCAGTAGCCACATGCTTTTGAAAACGAAGTCAGTTTGTAATGAGGAATGTTTGCAACAATGTTGTGAAAAAGAGAGGTAGATTCAAACACTGACTTGTTATTGCAAGTATTCATCAAACTGAACATATCTGAATTTTGTTTTTTGCTTTGTAAGATGACAGCTGATCTAGTCAGACCAAATCATTCACCAACTAATGGGTCAATTCTGTTATATGCAAATTCACAAAATTGTTTGAAATATTGTTGGCGACTTTTTTACCTGATTGCCAATATTTTGGTTCTCAATAACAGCTGCTGATAATTTGCACAATGAGGCTTTCAAACCCAGCCAGTTGCTTAAAGAAGCTTCTAAGTAGAAAGACTCATAGCAGCATTTCGTTTCCTTTAAGTACATCGCTAAAAGAATAGTCACCTTGATGAGTACTTACACTAACAATTAAATAAGCTTTTAACATTGAATCTACCTTAAAGTTGCTTTCATTGCAAAAACATTAAACTGCTACAAAAAAATATGAATGCAAACAATTTCAGCTCACAGCACTTCACTTTCTATTAGAAACAGCTAGTAATAAATCAAATTATATAAAATTCATTTTTTGATTGGCAGAACTATTTTACCTCCATTGAAACCAAACTTGTCACTTTCCAGTGGACCTTCACTTACAGCACTTTGCAGTGATGCATCTACAAGGAAGTGATTATCATTAACTGTATAAATTATACATGATAAAAGAATTAATTCAAGTAATTCAAAAAATAGTTTTAAAAATTGAGATAACTCAAAAACCATTATTTTTTACAAACACTGATTGCCTTGTTTAAAAATAAACATACTTGCCAAGTGGAGAGTAGCATTGATACAGTGTAAAGAGTGGTGCAAAAAAAGCTAACAAATGCAGATGTGTAATGGCCCACACATTTTAAAAATGTTAATCTGTACAAACTTCGATTATTATGGAATTTTCCAGTACAAAAACACTTTAAGTTGATAAAAAACAATTTGTTTTCAAAACTATTTCTAAATTTGTATAAAAGATGATAAGGGGTCTCTCTCAGTCAACATGTGTTGGACAGTTTTCATTATTTAATCAACAGATTATCTTGGAAAATCATGCAGTTACTTTTGTTTGAGTTACTGTAATGTAAGACCCATTTCAAGTGCTGTACTACAGTCATACTAAGTCTACCTGAGCTTAGAAAACCCAACTTAAACATGCCTTTAGCACATTGTTTGAGACCAAACAGCATGATACTGTAGTTCGGTAGCACAACAAGCTAACCTGTGCTAGTCACAACAGTCTATAGATCAAGCTAATATTGAGGTTTTTTTCAGATGCTGTGCTTAATTTATGCTGAGTCGAGCTACCTTATAATTACCTTAGCAAAACTTTTAGCATGGGGTTTGAAAGGGGCCTTGGGAGAACTTGGACATCTGCTTGGGGGGCTTCATGACAAACTATTCTAATAATGGGAGGTGTGGGTGAAGGAGAGTTTGAAACTTTGGTAAGAACTCTAAACTCAAGGTTTCAAATCACACTTAATTGGGATGCATTTTTCTGTCATTTTAAATCTCAAGGAACATTTGCCAGTTATGAGAGTTTGTATGGCTCCAAAGAGTGAATCAGCCCATATTCTTCAGAATAAATTACAACAGTTTACTGTGGGTACACTTCACAGCTTAAAAACTTAGCATAAATTTCCTCAATCTCAAAGTGAAACACACCCCTTCTCAGATACTGTTTGTGTTGTTCCTGATTGGATAGTTCAACTCATTTTCCTTTTGACTATGCATAAAGAAACTGTCCAAAACAAGCAGTGTTCCCCAGACTTGGGACCACTTTCGAGATACACCTGAAAACCTGTCAGAACTTTTAAACATTTGGCAAAGGTAAGACTTCATTTATAAAATTTGTTTGTAAGCACTAAACTACTTCAACTGCAGCTTATAGCAAAAGAATATTCTTATCTGGCAACCCCCCTCAAAAAGCATCTTTCTTGGGCAGATAATTTATAGGGCAGTATATAATACTACTGAACATTTAGATGTAAATTTCAAGCTGTACATCTCTGAATCATTCTGTACCCCAGTCAAGAGTGGAACCTAATGATCAGACATTAAAAAACTCAATGGAATTGAAAGAACTACTTAAAAGTCTTTGCTGATTAGCAGTTGATTTTATCACTTAGTAATTGCTTTAAATGAAAACAAAAATACTTTCACCAAATAACTGATTTTACTGTTGAAAGAAGGTACTTTTACATCAAGAAGAAGTCTATATTTGAGTAATAACATTTCACATCTTATTAATAGTTCATACTACTAGCTATAGCTTACCACTTTGCCCTTTAGTCAAACCAGTACGGCTCACCCTGAAGGATTCCCATCGCTTGACAATAAGTTTCTTGAGACTGTTCAGTGAGTTGATGAACTCTACTACAGCATAACGATAGCAGAACTGCTTCCCAACTGGGACTTGCACCTGCGCTGTCCATTCACTTAACCTTAAACTATAAAGTAGGCATTTTAGTTGGTGACTACTTTAAATCACCCTGGTCTATGATTATCATCTAATGTGTACAGTTAAATTTCTTTCTGCACACTGGAATTTATTTGACTTCCTGGATAGAAACTACTTTTCAACTAGCAGCACTTCAAATTATGTTTTATAGATTTAGATTTTTATACACAGAAGAAATGATTCAATGGTTTTTGGAAACAATTATAATTCAAAGAAAAGAAGATTTTATCTTTGATTTAGGTAAACATCACGTTGTAAGTTACATAAGTTCAAATTTGCTTAAAATTTTTTCAATGTTAGGTACCAGTCTAGGAATAAAATTCTCCTCTTCCCCGTAATGTAAACATAGTGGTCAATGGACACACAGCTCTCTTATCAGCCAAGGTTATTTATAGCAGAGGGGTTGGCACAGTGGTAAAATCTCTGCCCCCCAAACCGGAGGTCCCCGGTTTGAATCCTGACCTGGTCGAGGATTAACATTTGGGTGACCTTCTTTCCCACTACAGGCCACTCAGCTTTCCATCCTTCTGGGGTCGGTAAAATGAGTACCAGCATACATGGATCACTTTGAAGCTGCTGCCAATTGCACCTATATATGCTTCCGGTCTGCTGGGGTAAAACTGATTAAATATGTTGTAAAGTGCCTTTGAGCATGTACATGGAAAGGGTGCTATATATAAATGCACCACTTCACCTTTTCCTTTTTTTGTCTGAATACATTATTCTAAAAATCATTTTGGACATAGAATCCTTTGGTTCTGACTTACGAAGAGACTGATCAAATGTTAAGTTTAAAGCAAACTTAGTCATGGTTTCGAGGTTTGGATCAAAACCAGTTTCAATCGTTCATATACTCAATCTGTTTGTGTTTGAAGTGCACCTACCTAGAATTGGTTGACTTTCTTTCGAGAGGGACGCCTTTGCTCAGACACCAAAATCCAAGTTCTGCTATATTACCAACAAGTAGAACACTTTCGTTTTCGAAGGTCTCAACTTCTACTGTAAATACCGCTGCTATCTTTGATTCACGCTCCATCTTTTCCATTTTAACCGTTCGCACTTTCAACGACTATCTAGAGCAGATAACGTGATCTTTATCTATTTTCGAGTTGCAAGTGATCTTCGGCTAAGTACTGGCTGCCAAGTAATCGTTTCTTGACTTCTTCAACGTGTAAATTTTGATCCCATTAACCTGTAACAGCTCTTCAGTCTTGCCAGAATTCTAAACACTTTCTTCTCTGTATTGATCTAACGAGGATCTAAATAACACATACACTGACGTAAGCCTTTATGGGACATGATGACAAGTCTCGTTAAAACTGGTTACATGGGCATCATGTGAATTCTAGCAGAAGTGCAGTGCTAAGACAATCAAATTGGTGTCGACCTCTTCCAACGGAGTCAACTGCAAAATATGATACGACAATCTATATTCCATTCAGTCGAGCCGGTTTCGACAAACTGAAACGAGATCAATTCCGTGATTCGTATCGCAGGCTCAAACTAGCAGAACCGACAGTGACGTAATATTTAAACAAAATCTTTCCGTCGACGACGACGGCAGAAACCATAGGTACGTGAAAGTAACTAGACGCCGTAAATACCTTCACTGGGCTACCGTTTGTCAATTAAGTAGCTTTTCGTACTTCAGTTTCGGATACATCAAAATGTGATTATTTACACAGAAGAATCATTGTCAGCTAGTGAGACATGCCAAAGTACTTCATAACAAGGCTCGATTCTCGCCCGACACTGATCTTTTTTTTCCTTGCCTGCTAAATAAAATCTTATCAAAGAAAGAGAGTTATCTCTTAAATGAGTTTTTTTAACCTTAAGCACATACAATGTAAATTAAAACGAGGCAGCGCCTGGCAGCCGCAGCAGGGAACAAGAGCCGTAGCAGAGCGGTTAGTTCATCAAGCACAAGGTCCGGGATTCAAGTCCGCAATGGACGCGTCTTAATTTTTTTCGCTTGAAACTATCAATTTTTTTTTCTGTTTTTTTTTTCGTTTCAAGAAAAAACCTTAATTTTAGCGGAAATAAGAAATGTTATAACCATATAAACACGTTATCGACAATCTTGTAAGAATAACAGTTAACAATTATCTCCCGAAATGGAGGTGATGGAAATGAGCAAATGAATCAGAGGCGAGTTAAATGTCTATCGCTAGACACAAACCATCAGGTAAATAGCGCTTTTTAAAATAGTTTATTTAAAAAAAGATTTAAATAACTCACGAATTGAGGTGAGA
>JAOBRD020766303.1:3015-13882 GCA_027575215.2 Hydrozoanthus sils
CACAACTCCCCTATCCCTATCCCACCAGTATCGCCAAACTCCCCTATCCCTAAAGTAACACCCAAATCCACTACCCCCAATTATCACCAAACACCCCTATTACACAGCTATCACACAACTCCCCTATCCCTATCCCACCAGTATCACCAAACTCCCCTATCCCTAAAGTAACACCCAAATCCACTACCCCTCAATTATCACCAAACACCCCTATTACACAGCTATCACACAACTCCCCTATCCCTATCCCACCAGACACAAAATAGCAATATGTGAAGACGATACTCATTTATTCCTTGTTTATTCTGATAATCGCTTTAGTTAATTAATTTAATAGTAAATTTGCTTTCTTGGTGGGTTTAAGCCGCGGCTCTTTTCCTGGATTTACTTCTAACATCACACTCACACTACCAGTAGCACAAACACAACCACAGCAACTTCATTTTGATTTGCGTCCTACCAAATTTAAGACGAACGGATTCAGCTCTGGCAAAAAAGATATCACCTTTGTTGGAGAGCCTTAATTAAAATGCATTAAAATACGTCGACTTCATCTGTTGACACCATACAAAGCAACTCGCCATTGTATCTTACATGCGAGTTATTCTGTTTCCTTAGCATCAACTATTCTGGTAAGTCTATGCGTTGCTGCCGTGTTAATTAAGCTGGGCCACTTATTTACGATGCTAATCTTAACAACACAATTTCAAACCAATATCCTCTTAGCTCATGTGACAGGTACTGGAAATAGTCGATGTATTGTTTTTGAAGTCGGGTGTGAACAGCAGCAGACAATGCAACAACTCTAACATTGAAGTAGAAGAAACAGATACGTTTTGTGACAAGACAAAGTTCCAGCAAAACCAAACCGACCTGGAACTCGAATTCCGAATTATAGACATACTTTAAAATTCATTTTCAAATAATATCGTTCTTAGAATGCCAATACCCTGGCCTATAAAATGCGGGGACCAGATAAATATAAATATACAATTACATCTATCGTAAAATCACGCCATTTTTACAACAAAGGTTTTTGTAAACGAATCTTTGCATTTTCAAATTTTTTATCTCCGAAAAAGTGTCTTCAGGAACAAATCTTTGATACTTCAGCTACAAATGACAGAAATGGAACCTGCAAGAATTCCAACTTTTGCCAAAGTGGTAGGAAAATGTGCTAATTTCTCTATCTCTGCCCTTTTAGCATTCACAGGTTTTCTTCAGGATGTTGTCTGGGGTCCTGTGCCAGAACATGGCTCCATTTATTTTGATGAGTGTGGGCGCTAACCAATTCATTTTTGCAATTTATTAGCTATTTAGCCTATATAAGAGGATAAAACAGCACAAACTTTATATACAGACTGACTGACTACAACTATTATCACATCCCTCTTTTGCTTATACGTTGTGAGACCCTTGATATGAACAGTCCTGCACGAGCCGCTAAGACGTATTAGGGAGTTTAAGATAAAAGGGCAGTAACACTGATGCAGACAGCTAAGAACACAATAAAATACAATAGCTGCTCGTTGGAATGCCCCAAGCGGCCAACCCGCAAGGCGTCGTCTTGAAAATAACAGTGTGAAAAGCTCAGTGTTGAAGTTTTTGCGACTACGAAAACGACCTAAAGAAAATGCTGTCAATCTTCAATTACCTTTAAGAAAGTAATTTTTTTCTTTTTCTATTCACAAAGCGTAACTCGGACAAAAGAGAAAGCAAACAAGTCATGCATGATTGTAAAGTGCGAGCAAGAAGTGGGTTTTTTGTAAGCTGTTGTTGCTGGCGTTATCGTCCTTGTACTTTAAACTCTCTACTAACTAATCAAAACTAACGCAACGTTAAAACTCCACGACCTTTCTAGCATCTTTAAAATAAAGGAACGACAATTTCAAAACGCAACAATCTGGTTCTAGCTTGGCAACCACATTCAACGCAAGTATTGCTAATCCTTTTGAACAGAACAGGGTTGGCCTTTATTCTTAGATGCTTCTCTATAAATTTTATCTTTTTGTTTTAACTTTTTTACGGAAAAGCATTTTAAAGATTAATATTTATAATTCTAGGGTAGCAAATTTGATCAAGTACTGCACGCTAAAATCTCACAGGATATAAACCTTAATTAAGATAAATAACACGGCTTCGGCGTTCTTGGCCTCGATGAAAATGGTTGTAATAACTTGGCTCCAAGGGCCAATAAGCCACTTGACCAAGCCACGAGTTATCATAGTGCTTTCGAAGAGAGTGCACACTCGATCCATATTTCGCTCTCCACGCGCAGCGAGCAAATGACGAAGACGAAGGAGATTTGCCGCTTGCAGTGGAACGCATCAGCTGATTGAGACTGCGCATGCGCAACAACGGCTTTTTAGTACTGGCAGCCATCGCTGCGCGCATGCCCAGAACAAAACTGACCCCCTCGTAGTTGTTAATTTGTTGCCAACCAAATATCAAGCCATGCTACCATCGCTACTGTAAACGAGGTTGTAATCACAGCTGAAGAATTCCTAAACTCTTGGCGCTGTATGAATAGTCTGAGCCACAGTCTAGAGCTACTTGTAACACTGCAGTTTCTGCAAAAGTGATACATTTTTGTTCATCTTTTTCTAAATAACGTTCAATCCAGACCACCAATACATAATCGTATGGGAGTTTCGAGTCAAAGCTCTGTTTCCCAAAGAGTAACAACCAAACTCTCTGCCAACTGACGTTCATCGACATTACCAGTTCCTTTGAGGAAAATCTTCGATCAGAAAGACAACTCGCGGCCATAGTTCAGGTACATTGAATGCGATTGAAAATTGTCAACCCCTCCCCTGAGAGTCTAATTTATTGGGCCGTTTTCGTCCTTGCTATACTGTGTGACATACCGATGACCTGAGCTCATGATTTTTGCACCAGCCTTCATCATCACCTGGGCCTGCTGAAATGACTGCTTGATTTCCTTTAACCACTCTTGGTATTCTGTTTCGGTCTAAATTGTAAGAAAAATCACCACATACATAAACAAAAGAAATCAGCTTCAATAACTTTAACTGTGGCCGATACAGCAACAGTGGGTCAACGGTAGGAGTGACAATAACAAAGAGTGAGTGTAGTTGCTATAGTAACAACAACAATGGTAGTAAAAGCATCACTAGTAGTAACAGGAACACTAACAGTAAGAAACAGATAGTTTTAGCAACATTGATTGTAATAGCAACATCGACAGTAAGAAACAGATAGTAATAGCAACACTGATAGTAAGAAGCGGACAGTATTAGCAACACTGATAGTAATATCAACAATGGCAGATAGAAACAGATAGTAATAGCAACATTGAAAGTAACAAGCGGATAGTATTAGCAACACTGATAGTAATATCAACACTGATACTAAGAAACAGATAGTAATAGCAACACTAAAAGTAATAACAACACTGATACTAAGAAACAGATTGTATTAACAACACTGATAGTAATATCAACACTGATACTAAGAAACAGATAGTATTAACAACACTGATACTAAGAAACAGATAGTATTAGCAACACTGATACTAAGAAACAGATAGTATTAACAACACTGATACTAAGAAACAGATAGTATTAGCAACACTGATACTAAGAAACATATAGTAAAAGCAAAATTGACAGTAATAAACAGATAGTAATAGCAACACTGATACTAAGAAACAGATAGTATTAACAACCCTGATACTAAGAAACAGATAGTATTAGCAACACTGAAACTAAGAAACAGATAGTATTAGCAACACTGATACTAAGAAACATATTGTAATAGCAAAATTGACAGTAATAAACAGATAGTAATAGCAACACTGATAGCAAGAAACAGATAACATAAGCAACGCTGACAGTAACAGCAACACTGATAGAAATAAAAAGATAGTAATAGCAACATTGATAGCAATATCAACACTGATAGTAATAGCAACACTAACGACATTAGCAACACTTGTAGCAATAGCAACAATGATAGTAATAGCAACACTGACAGTAACAGGAACATTGATAGTAAGAAACCAATATGTTGCAACTATGTTGGCAACAACAACAACGTTGAGAGAATCACTTTCGGTAGCAACAAAATATAAGTTACAAAAAAAAGCTGAAACGGTAGTTCTACCACGAAAACTTCATTAACCTCAAGGGTCCAATCGGTTATGGCATCCTACCTCCGCTCGTAGAATATGATCTCTGTTATCCTTAAGGTTTGTGCAGATCTTGATGCACTTGAAATTCTTTATGGTTGTTTCTTCGACTCCAGTAATGTTTTCCATCACCAACAAACTTGGAGGATTCTGTACGGGAAAGAAGTCACGTAAATATAATCAACCAGCCTCCTGAACAACCTTCCGGCCTTCGTAATTTTCGCTTAACTCGTCAATTTTTTTTCAGAGTTTCTATCGGATTTGTTTGTCAATCTGTAACTGGGTTCACACAAAAAATGAGGAATGAAATTCCGTGACTTTCCATGACCAAATGCCATTTATCATGACCAAAAAATGTCGAGAAACCAAACAATTCACTGCGTAACGTACTTGAGTTTAGAGTAAAACACTTAAGTTTGTTAATTCAAGATAAATTCATCACATGGTTTAAAATTGTAAGAGAATACGTTTTCCCAATCAAAATAAAAAAACTCCATGATCTTTCCATGACCTTGACCATTTTTCCTCAAATTCCACGACTTTTCCAGGTCTGGAACTGAAATGCATTTTCAAATTCCATGACTTTGCATGACTGTGTGAACCCTGTACATATTGCAGGGTAACGCAAAACAAGCCTCACAATTAAGGTCTATGATAGTAAGGGTAAATTTTACCCTTTCATCTTCACTTTTATTGGTAATATGGTTGAGACTAAACATTGTAAACAATGCTATGGAAAAATGTTTGAATCTCTTTCTAGACATATAATTGGTTACATTTTGTCCGAAACCCTCGGAATTCATCAGGGTAAATGTGACAAGTCACACGACACGTGTGACTTATCCCAAGAGTCTACGTTTCAAGCTTGCGCATGCGTGGGACAGGTTTCTTCGCAACATAAGGCGTCGTCTGTCTTGAAGTAAATCACAAGCGTCGCATGACTTGTCACATTCAACCTAACAAAGTCCGAGGGTTTCGGACGAAATGCAACCAAAAATTTAAACGTCTAGAAGAGATTCAAACACTGTAAACATAGTCCAAGATGAGTAATATTCACAGTTTAGGCCATCAGCACCCCAATCATTTTGGAAAGAAACAAGTTTTCAGAACCTAAAAGCTAAAGAAGCCAAAAGTAACGTTTCTTCAAACAGAAACAAGAGTACCCGAACCTCGGAAGAGGAAGAAAAATGTTTAACCTCAATAAAATTTAAAACATTTGTCATCGTGGATTTTTGATTTTAGTTTTTTCTGCACAAAATCTAAAACCCTTTGAAGTTTTTACCCTATTGTCACCAATACTCATTTCTTACCACACTTTCGGCTCGCCATTCCAATCTGTTCGGAAACAGATGAAAATATCTCCGCTGCCAATTGGTTGTGAATGGGCCGCCTAATTTGTAAAGGTAGCCCTCAAGTAACCGGTCTCCATCCTCAGCTACTTCTGCCGGTATTTAAAATATATACCCATTATGAGCATAAATTTCGTATTTGTCCGACAACTGACGCCATCAGTTGAAAACATTAAATTCTAATATCTTGAGAACCAAAAAAAGATTTTGACAGAAGATTTTAACCGCATATTCCTCCTTTATCCACTAACGTAACAAAATATTTCATGTCATAGGCACTTTAACCCTTTCAGCCCAGGCCAGTTTATCAACATCAAATTTCTCCTTACATTACACATACAAAATAAGTCATTTGGTAATGAGAAAATGGAAATTGATCAAACAAGGTGAACAATTGAATATGAAAAGCAAAATTCTCCCAAGCTGGTTATACAAAAAGTATGGGTCCTAATTGGGAGAATTTACCAACACAACAGTTGCTGTGTTTGGGGCTGAAAGGGTTAAGAGAACTTTGCTATTCATATCTTATTTTCGTCATCTTACACTTAATTTTAGAGCTTTGTATAATTATAAAAGTCACACCATTATCGTTATAAGTGTCTTCGTTAACTTTATAGTTCAATTCATCACAACTACCAACATCATCAATATCATCTCTATGGCTATGGTTACATTTGTCGTTATCATCGCCATCAACGACAACACAATTATAAACTAACATCGTTACCACTACTATTACAGTTGCACTATAAGTAGTACAGTAGGGATGTTTGGACCCGAAAAAAGGGGTGGAAAGAGGTGGAACAACTTTAAGAAGTATTGAGGTCCACACTTTTTTTTGTGAACGAGCTGGCCTCTTTTCCACATCTTTCCGCCCCTTTTTATGTTTACGATCTATGCCCTCTATTTTATGTTGATGAGTTGTTTCACCCCTTTTCGTCCCTTTTTTCGGGTCCAACTACTTTTACTTTTATTTTACAAAGGTTAAGTTGCACGCTTTGGAAAGTTCCAACAATCTAGCTGATGTAGATTTCTTCATCTTCTGGTAGCTTGATTTCTCTTGGGATGTCTTCTTCTTACGTCTTCTTGATCTTCTTGCTCAGTCTTATGGGTCTTAAAACATGGTTCGGCTCTTGAGGCTGACGAGGGCTCTTGAAAGCCGAAACATGTATTAAGACCCATAAGACTGAGCAAGAAGATAAAAAAAAAAACGAAAAAAAGACATCCTAAAAAGAATCAAGTTACCAGAAGTTCCTGGTTAGTTTGCACGCGAGTTTACGAATCGAAATACATTGACCTGTTAGAGAATTTTGATGCTTTGCTTTTCGTTTGGCCTCCAACTTGTCATGTTCCTGGTTGACTACGTCAAACACAGTTTCTGAAACAGTAAGTGAACAATACTAGTAAATCAACAGTATTTCCAATGCGTGCTAATGCTATCGAGACAGCCAGTAAACTGGCTTCGTTCCTTCTGGCCTTACAGGTCAAAAGGAACAAAAGCCTGTATACTGGTTTGTGCCTGAGTACTAGCAGCGGTGGACAGCTGTCTCGGCCTTGGTGGGCCTGGTCTGTGACATCACACATACCTAATGAACGTAATAATACTTTTTTTTTGTAATTACTTTATTAGGTACTCTTGGAAAAAAAATATCATATAACATACATCAAATATTAAATAACAAGTAACGTACATCAGAGGGGAAAAAAAGGCAAGGACCCACAAGGGTACCCATGCGAGGTACCGCGCAGTTGATAAAAACGAATAAAAGTAAGAATTACGTAAATAAAGGAATAAATAAATAAGTGTTAAATTTTAGGCAGATAAAATGAGTACAGTCAGTGTCCCTGGTGGCATGGGCACTACCTCGCAAACGACCAAGTACATGCATATGGTCGGTCTATGTCAAATGTATTTAGAAGGACGTTCCACAGCGTCTTTTCAACAAATAGTTGGAAGGAGGTCAGATTGCAGAAACACGCTACGTTTCCCGCGTGCGAGAAATTCAAACTGTAAAACTGTTGAAAACAAATTGCTTGGCGTTGGTTAAATGCTCGAAATTTTCAAACTTATGCTGCTGATATGGACGCAGACTAAATAAAAGTTTTATTTGAGACCAATATAGTTATACGTACAGTGGAGGGTTCCTTTAAAGTTCGCAGCCTGGCGCTAAAACAGGCATTTTGTCTTCGTTAATTCTCCGCAAAATCCATTTTGTTAACCGATAACAAGTGTCCCAGCGGAAATTTTACGGGTCAAACTTTAATTTTGGATATTTTAAACTAGTTTGAAGATTTCGCTTCAGTAGCATTTTAGATGCTTAGCAACAGGATCTTCAACCAGATTGATATATTTTAGACGAAAAAACAAAGAGAAAATACCTTACTAACAGAATTGTTTATCTGTTTGTAATCACTGATTTTGGTTTAAGCCATTCTGGCTCAAAACACTGAAAAAATTAAAAATAACGTTTTCGGGAACGCTCTCTTTCCTCAAATTTTCATAACAAAGACTATCTTTACGGCCTACAAATACATTTTAAGCCTTGTGAGAGAAATACAAAACATGCGATATCTATTATATGTATTTTTAAATTTTCGTTCCTACCGGCTATCTCTTGTTGCCACCTTTCTGAGATTGTTAGATTGAAGTCTTTGTAGATTTCCTGATCTTGGTCTGTCAACTAAAAAAGGTTGATGCATCAAAACTTTAGGTATCTCGAATCCAAGTCCCTGCTGTCCCAGTTGTTCAAAAGATGATCAGCCCTAATACAGGGTTAATTACCACGACAACAAATAGGTTTTGTTAAGAGTTAATTCTGGTTTAAAGTTAATCGGCTTTCAAACAACCGGTCCTTGGTCAATATTTAAAAAGTAAGAACTATCTACCGATTTAACATATCCCTAATCTTGACAATAGCCCATACCGATAATTCGAACGCAGTTCTTTTCTCTTTGTAGCAGTACAAGTCACAAAACTTTGAAAGTTTGGAAAAACCAAGGCGAACTTTCAGAAGAAAAAGGATAATAAAGATCAGCAACTTACCCTAGTTCTGCACATTTTCATGGCTGGTTCTAAAGATTTTTAAGCTTTATCAGCTTATAATTATTGATCACTAATTTGAGGGTTTAAATGTCGAGGTATAGACCGGGAGCTTAACTAATTAAGTGATTCAATTTTAGTTAATTGAGCTTAATCACTCAATTCTTTTAAAAAAAACTATCTTTGCCAAACACCATTTCATTTACCTATTTCCACGACAAAGTAGCTCAAACTTATCAATTTGTAACAATATGAAGCCAAATTTTAAATGTTCTACTACTTCGCTGATTTGCCACAAACAACAAGAGAAATCCAGTTTCCAAGAACATTCAGTTTGCCCACCTTAATTCCCTTGACGTCGTCTTCATCAAATGAACCGATGTCAAAGGCGTCAGCAGCATTCACTTCTCCCCTTGGCGGGACTAAGGGTGGGGGGTACTACAACACGTTTTGTACAAAACCACTTGCTTAATACACGCAGAACTAAATTAGTTCACAAATGCAGGTTCGTCTAAAGGTACTAAACTTAAAACTAAATCCGTTCTTGAGCCTAAGTGATCCATTAGGCCAGCGCTTACCTCCGGTTTCTTTAGTGTTACTTAGGCAGATTAGAGTCTTTGACTCCTCCTGGATAGGACACTAATCCATCGCAGGTTAGCCCCCAGCAGAACTGGTACTCATTTATACAGCTGAGTCGACTGGAACAAGTGGGGTAAAGTAGTCTGACCAAAGCTTGAACTCGCGATCCTAGGATTATGAGTCAACTGAACACGCTCAAGACGACTGATTGCCAATGTTAAGCGGAACTACATTTGTTCATTAAGGTAGCTATGCAATCATTTGGCAATACAACCAGCGGTAACACCAGCCAATGTGACAAAACTTGAGCATTTACCAAATCGATGGATAGTACTTTTTGCGCTCTCTGATTGGTTCTCATAGTGGGGAATATCTAGGGACTACTGCCCTAAGTGGAGGTGAATACCCACCACTATCTACCAACACTGCGCACACCAAACCAGCGACGACGCACTACAGTATGTGATATATAATTCAATTCGCTAAACCGACTTTAATGTGCATAACCCATTCTAAACTTGAAAACACTTTTTTCTGACAGTGGGATTAAATGAGACTGTAATGTATGTTACTACAAGCTACAAGGGTGGCGGAACCAGGGTAGGGGGGGGGATTAATATTTTGCTTCCGCCACCCATGAAGATAGCGTGAGCTGGAGTAACGAAAGTTCATTTTGAAATTGCTTAACACAGTATTAACAAACCAAATGTGGAAACTTCATAAATTATTCTAGTTTGTTGGCGGTCAATTCGATTTTAACAAGGTAAGACTTATTTAAGGTAAGTCAAAAGATCGATAGGTATCTGAAAAAAAAATTATTTGATTGCTTTAACGACTAAAAGCCAATAGGAAACGTACCTTGAGTAATTCAACAAGCTTCCAATCTACATCCTTGAAGAAATCGTGAGTTCTTACTTCAATTGCCCTAAAGAAAGGTAATCGTTTAAGTAAAGGTCCGAGTAAGAACTAGACAACTTCCCGTTGCTCTTTCAATCTCAAGAAAAATAAATGCTTTTCTAGAAAGGCAGACACACACAAGCAAATACCCCCACCCCTTCCCCCCCCATACAACACAATAAGTGATTTCTAAAAAAAATTTTCCCTACAAAAGAAATATCTTTTCATTGAAAACAAGGAAACTGCATGAAAATTTTCTTTACCAAATTAATCAATTTTATCGTAAATAAGATTTTTCTTTAATTCAATAATGTCAAATTGGTTCGGGAATGAACACCCAAAAGCTGTAACAACGCATGCCCATATCGTTACTCACCCTCTTCCCCCACAGCCGAGTCGCTTAGGCACTTCTCTCTGCAGTAAACCGGCAAGGATGCCCTTCATAGCTTCGGAGAAATTATCTGGATATTCAACATCCTACGGTATAGGATGGTATAACACTTCAAATTTAAAGCAATATGAATATCAAGTAGAGAAAATTATATCTATCTGGAATCAAATGTCTAATGGCTCACTAGCTAAACTTTTATTAACAATGAATCCTCCACTGTATAACATTATTAGTCTCAAACAAAACTTTAGCTAAGTAGGCGTCCATATCAGCAGTTTAAATTTGATAATCCAGCACATAAATCTAACGCCAAACAATTTAGTCTGATCATTTCCACAGTTTGAAATTTCCTCGCGATCTTGAAATGTGACGTGTTTTGGTTGCAGTGCCAGACCCCCTCTCGTTTACTGCTATTGTATTCATCGAGAGTGGAGACTGGCACTGCAACCAAAACACGTCAC
>JAOBRD020766410.1:0-13881 GCA_027575215.2 Hydrozoanthus sils
TTGATGACTAATTTAAGTTAAAGCACAACTTAAGGTGGGGTAAAACAAAAGTCTGTGAGATGCCAAGCTAGGTAAACGGCTAAAATTGACCCTTCGAGAAACCCTTCGAGAAACCTTAAATACTCAGATTCCTTCACAGCTACAGGGAATTCTAAGTGGGACCCTGATACGGAATTTTTATATACGACTACTTGACCAGGATTCAACATGCCTATAGATACTAGACAGTATATATACTAGCTATAGAGAGGAATAGGAAAAATAAATATGGCCGTGTACAAATTAGAAAATGGAATGTATTTACTATGGGTCAGAAATGGTTTGAAATGGTGCCCTTATTGTATTTTAGGCTCAGCAAGGTTAATCGTCCCAAAAAGTCACCAAAACATCATCGCGAAGCCTCAACTGAGATTTGACAACACCAAAGCTTAAGAAGGCTTACAATTTTGTATACAGATAGTCTAAAGCGAACCTGTGCCTGCATCAAATGAAAAGGACCCCAATAAGTTAACAGTAAGATAACAAGACCCAGAAAGACAACTTTACAGAAAGTATTCAAAAGCTAGACTTGCCGTGAAAAATGAATGTTATCTGGGCCCTTTTCTTTTGATGCAGACCACGTGATATATACAGTTTTTTTCTTTTAATTTTCTGATGTTGTCATAATTGTTACAAAATGTTCCAGCTTTCAATGCTTCTATGTTCTAGGCAATTGTTAATGTTCCCTTATATACTGTATGTACTGTGAAAATGTGTCCATTGTGGAAACTAAGACATTTTTTAGCAATTTTGAGGAATTTGACATTTATTTGTTGGTTTAAGGAGAATTTGCTTTCGAATAGTTTGCCGAATTATAATATAGTTTTAAAAATTACATTTCTGTTATTCCGTTAACTAGGCTGATTATTCCAAATTGAGTACTTATTTCATAAGACTAATTTTATCATTTCAATATAATATTTAGTATGATTTTACAAGACGTATTTTGTCTTTTCAAGTTTATTATTTTCATAACAGTTTTTCTATGAAAGCTGATTGCAAAACTGTTTTATAAGAGCTGATTGTAAATCTAAATGCATTATCTAAGGCCACTGGGCTCTTTGAGTATAGTATTCCAAACCACTGGGCTCTTGAGTATAGTATTTTAGGCCACTGGGCTATTGAGTATAGTGTTTTCGAGGCCACTGGGCTCTTGAGTATAGTATTTTAGGCCACTGGGCTATTGAGTATAGTGTTTTCGAGGCCACTTGGCTATTGAGTATAGTGTTTTCGAGGCCACTGGGCTATTGAGTATAGTGTTTTTGAGGCCACTGTGCTATTGAGTTTAGTGTTTTTAAGGCCACTGGGCTATTGAGTATAGTGTTTTCGAGGCCACTGGGCTATTGAGTATAGTGTTTTTGAGGCCACTGTGCTATTGAGTTTAGTGTTTTTGAGGCCACTGGGCTATTGAGTATAGTGTTTTCGAGGCCACTGGGCTATTGAGTATAATATTTTAGGTAGAGCTAGAGTTCCCAAGTTCGATTCCCGGTGACTGTAAGCGTGTTTCGACTTTCTTCTGATGAGTGTAGCTGTAGCTTTACCCGTAAAATGGAGCACTGACAGAGGGAGGGGGTAAAGGGTGCATTGTTGGCTTCCATTGATAGCAGCACTCTCAGAGAGCTGAAGGAACTACCGACGTTAAATAACAGTACCATACCTTTTATTTTGGGCCACTGGACTATTGAGTATAGTATTTTGAGGCCACTGGGCTATGGAGTATACTATTTTGAGGCCACTGGGCTATAAAGTATAGTGTTTTTGAGACCACAGGGCTATTGAGTAAAATGTTTCAGGCCACTTGGCTTTAGGCCACTCACTGGGCTATTGAGTATATTATATTAGGCCACTGGGCTATTGAGTAAAATATTTTAGGTCACACATCTCTAATATTATTGATAAACATGATATTGTAAAAAATTGAACGAAATGAAACTGAGGATTAAACCATCGATTACGTCTGGAATCAAACAACAACAACAAAAAATAAACTTTTTCACAAATATCTATAAAATAAATGCGATATTTACTATTCAATATAAATTAACTCTTTAGGAGAAAACTTGAACATATACTAGACATAAGCAAAAATCAATATTGTAACAATTTTTCCGATAATATGAATAACATAAAAAATACTTGGAGATGAATAAAAAAAATCATCACAACCAAATAAAAAAAACGTCACACACCAACTTATAAAGTATCGCAACAATGGATCTTTAACTAACGCAAAAGACATCGCTAACGCTTCCAATGACTATTTTGCTGTTATTGGCTCAAATCTCTCCCGTACTATTTCTCAGGCAACCAAATCATTTACTGAGTATCCAACAGAAAGCCAGTGTAAAAGTTTTTTCATTAATTCCACAACACTAAGAAATTGAAGAAGAAAATAACAGCTTAAATTCTAACAAAGCATCTTTCAGGTCCGAATGGGGTTCCAACTACTTAAAGATAGCTATCCTTTGAGTTTTTGTTTAATCTTTCTCAGAAGGTATACAGTTCCTGAATTGATGAAGATTTTCAGAGTTAAACCAGTTTATAAACTGGCATTCATTCCGACATTTCTAATTATCGACCAAGTCTCTTTATTATTAATGTTTCGTAACCTTCTAGAAAAACTCATGCATAATAAATCATTGAATTTTCTAAATATTAACAATTCCCTTAACGAACATCAGTTCGGTTTTAAGAACAATCGCTCTACAGTGAAGGCGATTTTACGTACAATAGATAAAATACAAAGAGCCATCGAAGACAAAAAAATTCTCCTGCGGCATATTTTTAGCTCTCAGCAAAGCATTTGACACTGTTAATCATGATATCCTGATTAAAAATACTTAAGCATTAAGGTGTACGAGGAATTACTAACAAATGCTTTCGATCTTACCTAAACAACCGAAAACAATTTGTTACTATTGGTAGTAATTCATCTAAAAAAAAGTGTATGACATGTGGGGTCCCCCAAGGCTCAGTACTTATGGCCCTATCCTATTTATATCATATATCAATGATTTTAGCAAAACATCATTGCACCTATGATTCAA
This sequence comes from Hydrozoanthus sils, assembly GCA_027575215.2. Taxonomy (NCBI): domain Eukaryota; kingdom Metazoa; phylum Cnidaria; class Anthozoa; order Zoantharia; family Hydrozoanthidae; genus Hydrozoanthus; species Hydrozoanthus sils. Next base: position 3,087 of record JAOBRD020766410.1, read on the forward strand.
ACCTATTCTACTTAGATAACAATTTACTATCATTAGAATCAATAGTGAATAATGAACTTAGTAAAATTCAGGAATGGCTATGTGCTAACCGATTATCTCTTAACACAAACAAAACCAAATAGTTTTTTTTACGTTCTATCTCGCCCAGCGCAAAAACACATTGCAAAAACAATATCGCTATATCTCAAAAATAAACAAATTACCCAAATTAAATCTATTAAGTTTCGGGCGTTATGATAGACTCACACTTAAACTGGAAAGAAAACACACTAAACGTGTCCAAAAAACTGTCAAAAGTATCGGCATTATTTGTAAAATCAGATATTTTGTAAGCTCTAAGATTCTAACTCAGCTCTATATGTATTATTTATCCCGTTCGTACATATGGCTGTATAATATGGGGTAGCAACTACACTACAAATGTTAAAGCTATTGAAACTTTACAGAAAAGAGCTATTAGGATTATTACCTTTGCAAAATTTGATGCTCGTAACAACTCCAATCTTTTGAAATTGCAGGATGTAATCACTCTGAACGTCGCATGTTTTATGTATAATTACACAAAGTCAAATATTCCAAAGGCCTTTAACATTTTCTTCACTGCAGTCAACAAGAGACATGCTTATAGCAAACGCCAAGTATCTAAGTCTTCCTTCGATTTACCAAAAGTTAGAAGAAAAAAAAAATATATTTAATATTCGAGTTCTTGGTCCAAAAGTTTGGAACGATATCGACGAATCACTCAAAAGTTTAACTTTGAGTTACACTAGTTTTGAACGGGAACTCAAAGTTAATTTTCTAGTTTCATATAAATCGGATAGTTTATATAACGACCTATATGATTTTTTTTTTATCAAATCATGCACTTCATTTATATTATTTTATGTAAGAGTAGTATAATAGTTTAAAGTTATTTTGATTTCGACAAATCTGTCTTCCTCGATGCACTAGAATTTCATTCAATTAAAAAAAAATGGACACCCGACTAGTTTAGCTATTACAGTTATTTCGGGTGTCCAACCATTGTAAATTAGTTTAATTTCTTTCTTTTTATTATGTAGAGGATCTAAAGTGGAAACAAAACATTGTTGTTGGTGATGGTTCTTAAGGGCTAATTGAAGGCAGCGTTAACTTTTGCCTGATTGAGCATCGAAACGAAATGACAACCTTACTTGTCAAAAATGTGTTTAACCTGATAGACTGTCGTATTAAAAAGAACTGCTTTGCCTTTTTTATGACAAAAAATGGTTCATATTTGGGTAATAACATGACAACTGAGCTCGTACCAGCCAATAATCCATGCAATTACACTGATACCTTTTCGATTAGACGTTTGAGTTTGGATACACAATATACTTGCCTGGATGAAACACAGTAGCTTAGTAACAGATCGCAAGGCCTTCCCGTACTCAACACCAACAAGGAATGACTGATACGCTCATAATTTAAAAACTTCAACAAAAATTATCTCGTGGCGTGTTCAGTTAACTAATTTGCAAACGCTACACCTGTCACAAACATAACATATCACGAAAACAGGGTTTCCACAGCTAGGGAAAAATCGGCAAATTTTGCATTTGGACAGGGAAATTTGAAATTCTGCTAAAAGCCAGGAAATTTTTTTTATCATTTTGGATATTTCTAAGATTTTCCTGCAGTTACATTTATTGAACTTCTAAACAAAATAACTGTGAAAACTATATGAAGCATACATAAATGTACTGTAGTGTTTTAAGGCCGGCAAAACTTTTGATCTACGTCGGACAGAAGTAAAGGAATTTTTTTCACTCCGATATTTGACAACCCTGGAAGAGTATTCGATTTTTTTATGTGTTCTTGTAGAATCTTGGTTCGTTGCTTACATTATTATTAAATAATATCGGTTTAACGCCTTTGAAATATGCGAAAAGACCTTAAAAGTCCTCTAACTGATCGTTTTGATAAATTGTTGGGTCTTACAGAATTTTGCGTACTGTGTTTTGATAAAACACAGATCGGGATCAGTTTGGCGTAAAAAAAAGAAAAAAAAACTCGAAAAATAGCAAAGGTTCTATTATTAAATAAGGCTGTCCGCTGTCCAAATAAAAACAAACAGAGAAAGCCGAAACTCGTTAAAGTTTTAAGCAGTATTTGCATTAGCGACACTTATAAGGGAACTCAATTAACTCTTAAACGTGAGATGCTCAAAGCACAAGGCAGACAAAACCGGGGTTTTGCATTTTTGTAAATATACATATGATGTCAAGAAGTGTCGTAACTATAATTATACATTTTTTTTATTTGCTTACGGGCGTTCGTTTTGTCTGGATACCCTATTTGCAATGCTTATTCATTCGTTATCTAATCTATTAAAGAACAGCAGGAATTCAACGAGATCGAGGTACCAAAACACATGAAAAATAAAACTAAGGCAAGAATCTAAAATTGAGGGATGGGATTCTACGTACGTTCTTATTAAACGGGCTTTTGGATTGAGAACAAGGAAACAGAGATAACCAGACAATTAATTAATTTCGAAATATTTATAACACTAACTGAGAAATGTTTACCATCTAAAGATTTCAAATAAAATGATTTATTTTGTAAAAACATATGGTTATATAAAGTCGTACTGAAAGCTTGGTAAAAAAATTAAAATGTTGACATTAAGTTTTAAAAATGGTTCAGGGCGTTTCGGCTACTAGTGTTGACTTCTTCAGCAAAGATAGAAAATGCAAATGTTCCATGGCGTCCTGCTTGGTAACACGATGCATAAAAAAAGAAAAAGATAACAATTCTTTCGAGGTTTAGTTTTATTACACAACGTGAACAAATACCAAGCAGAATTTGCTGGAACTGTACTAGCAGTATAAATTCAGGTCGATTCTCATAACATGTGCTATGATTTTAAATATGCCTTTTTTGTTTACAGATTCATGCAAGTATTAAATACACAGCTTCGCCGAACCAACACCAAAACGCCGGCAAATCCATTGAATGAATACATATGAAGTCTCTTGAGGTGGGAGGGAGAAAGGTGTTTTTTGTAGTAGGCTTACATTTGGAAGCGAACGGAATTTTAGCAACTAGGTTTGACAACTGCGTTGGTTTCCGGGATAAAAACATATTCGGAGAGAAGGTAGAGATAGATTAAGGGTCGAACTTGGCTGTAGATGGAGATTGAAATTGGTGACAAGGTACAGATTGGTGTGGGGTAGCCTTAGTAAACAGCTGCCTCTCGTATCGCGCGCTCGATCCCTCTCCCACGCGAGAGACGTCTCTTGCATGGGGAAGGGATCAAGCGCAAGCAACCAGAGTCGGCTGTTTACGCAGGCTAGGTGTGGGTTTTGCTGTAGCTGTCGACTATCGATGTAGAGAAGGATGAAATAGAGGCGGATCCTTAAAAGAAAATGATTGCCGATTGGATAAGGCTATATAGTTGTGGGAATGTTGACAATAATATATAAGTATACATTTGTGTTTTTTTCGTTTAAATAGGTTTTGATTCTTTTTGTGATTAAAGTACAACTGCAGTAACACTGAAGTTTTTTCGTTTGTCTCACGACCTATTCTTAAGGGACTACATAGTAACATAAACGATAACGCTTTTTTTTGTCGTAGAAACAATATGGAGTTTAAGAAACGAGGAGTGCAACGCTAACAACGGCGGCAGAAAGCATTTGTGAATACAATAGCTGCACGTTGGAATGCACCGTGCTGGCCACCTGCACGCCTTTTTTTCCAAAATTACGACGTTAAAAGCTGAATTTGGAGTTCTTACAACTACGGGAACGGTAAACAGAAAATCTTCTCAATCTTCGTTTAGCTTTATGCAGGGAGCTTTAATCTTTTTTTGTTCACAAAGTGTCACTTAGGAAAAAAGAGAAGGCAAACAAACCAGACAAGTTTGAAAAGGAAAAGCAAAAAATATGTTTTTTGGGAGCTTTCGTCGTCGGTGTCGCCCTCCTCGTTTCTCCCTAATAATAAAGCACATGCGCCTGCATGTTACCTTTGATTCTATTGTTTTAGTAGGGCCCGGTTGTACGAAGCCTGGATAAGCTATCCGTCGGATAAGTGTTTTCTATTCTTAGCAGTAAAAATGTAATGAAAGTTGTTTGACATCATTTTAACCATAACTTTAAGAGTCATCCACTCACTTAAAAACAAGGAATAAAAAATATCAACAAAGAGTCAAGCAATCTTTGGTTAATCAGTGACGAAAAATAACTTTTATCCGGCGGATAGCTTATCCAGGCTTCGTGCAACCGGGCCCTGATCGGTTTATTTCCAGGACGTTTAAATCTTGTTCTTGTACACCTCTTTTAACCAATTGAAATGACAACAGTTTTCTTTGAAAATCGAGAACCTGGAAATGTGAAGAAATCCAGGGGCCCAACTCAAATAAAAAATCGCCTGCTTGTTTAACAGATCGGTTTGTTTCCAGGACGTTTATATTTTGTTCTTGTACACTAATTTTCTTCTTTTAACCTATTGAAACAACAGCTTTCTTTGAAATCGTGAACCTGGAAATGTGAAGAAATCAAGGGGGGCCAACTCAAGTATTTTTTTATAACAAGGATGGGGGGGGGGGGATCTATTGGGGTCTGTAAATTACGCCGGGATTGTTTAGGGTTGCAAATTTGGCCGGGATTTTTGGCATCTCGCAATCTGGAGCAGTGCTTATCATAAGTGATTTTAACTTTTTAAAATGGTTTAGGGATTTTTTAGGCATACCAAAGAAGTAGTGTTTTTTTTCGTGGTTGGGTTTTAAGGCACAGGTTTTTTTGTGTATAACATTTGAATCTCGCTCGAGTCCCCCGTCAAAAAAATAATTGAGTTGGGCCCCGAAGAAATAATCTGACGAATCTAACATTCTCAAGATATCCATCTTTTTACCCCTAGCTGCTCGGACAACACTAAAAGTTCAAGCTCTAAAATGACACTTAATTTAGTTAAGCTAAAACTGCAAGAAATTTAAGTCCCTCAAAACTCTAGACATCTTTTACTTTGTAGACATTCTGCTGACCTCAACTGAACTGATGAACTAAGATGATTGGTTTACCAAAGTCCATCGATGAAATCAAATATCAGTATGTATGAACGGCCATAGCGCTAATGACCCCACCCATAGAGTTCCACCCTCAGACATTACCAATTAAAAGCTGATATCGGAATGAAGCGAACGTATCGAGCTCTTACTGGGTTCGGCAGCACATTTATCACCACTGACTTCGCATCAAAGTTCCCGTTGAAAATCTGGGAAATACAACAATAATGCGGAGGTCTTTACGGAGAGCCATAAAATGAAAACTGGCGACGAGGTGTAACGTTTCTTTGATTTAAACAAACTATCATCAGAACTTGGACTAATAGTTATTACAACAAAAGAGAAATTCTTGATTTGCCATCAGCAGCAATAAACAAAAGAATACATTTCTATTTCTGCCAACTCTTTTACCATCGCTAAATGAAATAACAACGCTTAAATTAAATACCAACCCTAATTGAAATAAAAATCAACTCTAAATGAAAAACTTACCCTAAATAAAGTAAAATTCAACCCTAAATGAAATAAACACTTCAACGCTATAAATGAAATAAAAAATGAAAATTGGTCACTATTCATAGGTCAATCAAAGTTACTTTAACTTTAAATAATGACGTCATAAATCACGTGGTTGTTTTAGCAAATTTGTTCCTGGCCAGTACCATGCACCAATAGCCTACTCAAACTGAATTACAAGTATTCATGCCTCTTTGTCGCCGGGTTGAATTATTTGCAATGACGTCACAAATCATGTAATTTATTGAAAAGCATACCTGTCCAGAAGACAGATAAATCTTGTAAAATGATATAGTACTTTTTAAAACGGTTTTGAAAATCACTCGATCTTAGGCTCGATTCCAAATCCCCCTTACGCCTTTGGCAAAGACATCGTTTTCGATTAGTCTAATGTTAAACATTTTAAAATCTTTTCTTATGATGCAACTTCAAATTATGATTGTTTGAAATGGCCCCTTCCTTCCGGATAACTTAATCTTTAAAAATTTCCATGCTTCTAGATAGACAACTTCGTACACGGGCTTGTTTCACTTTCGTAATAGGATCCTTGTTGTGGCTGATCACGTGTCACGCAGAATGCGCGTGGAAAAAAATGTGCAGACACCAAGGTGGAGTGGCAAAGCAGAAAGTGTCATTGTGATATTTATAATATGTCTATGGGTGGGAGAAGTTTTTGTCTCTCGCCCAAACCTGTAATCACAGCAAAAATTTTCAAGTGCGTTTTAGCGATTTAACGGCAACAAAGAATACGCCAAAACAACTTTTATCGTTCGTCATTCAGGTTTTTGATTTTGTAGGCTAGTTTGCAATGAAATGGTTTATCCTTATCACCGAGAAAGCATTTCTCTCTTTTACAGAAGATCGACGATCGATCTCTTTCCTAACGAGTACCTGTTAGGGTTAGGGTTAGGGTTAGCTATCTGACTCGTTTAGCCCCTATGGTTATTTTAGGTAGTCAACACCCATTTAGAAATTAATGTAACTTGTCTTAATTATATACAATGTACAACTCTGGGTGAATAAAGAACTTCTTGTTGTTGTAAAAGTCGGTAAGTAAGCGATTTACCGTATCAAGTTGGGAGAACCGCCAAAAATTTTTTTTTTTCCAAAAACAAATTTACTTGTTTTGGTTTTAAACTTAGCTCTGTGAATCTGCCAGATGTTAGGATTGATTGCTCAGTAGAAGTCAATAGATTAATCATAAAACGCTTACAAAACTGTCGTAAATGTAAGTTATGTGAACAAATTTTTCATGGAGTAATATTCTGCTCCTAAGAGGATAATTAGAATGGTGTAACTCGGTGAATTTGCCAGATAATCAAGATGTACTGGGAATCAAAAGATTGCATAAGGCAGAATGGCTATTGTTCTCTGGACATCTGCCTTAATCTATTCAAACTCATCTGAATCACAATGCGCGTGTTTCTCGATGCGTGATTGGCTGACCAGGAGTAAACTTGTAAACTCGGTGAGTTTATAAATATCCGGAAAAGTTCGACTGCATTCGAATGTGAACTTCGGAGATGTCAATCATTAATAGGTTGAACAATGGCTATCATGTTTCACTAGTAAAAACTTGTAAAAAGATTTTATGCGCGCCTATTCTAAAAAGCGCAAAGTCTCCGTGTTGCAGACTTAATGAAAACTCCAGGAGAGCATTTGTGCAGACACATTCTGTACGATTTAAGTAAATCTGAGGGCCGCAAGAAAGGAAATTTATAAGTAATTGCCTTATTACCCTCATTAACGGTCAAATAAAGTTCAGTGTGAGTTACTAAAGCTCTAGCCGCTTCGTTTGTAATGCTTCATGTCGACCATTATATATTATTCGATGTATGTATGTGTCAACATCGATCATCATAATCTAACTGTCTAAAGACTGACGTACTTTTATAGCTCTGTTCTTTTAGTTTTCGTTGTGATACGTAAACTATCGTCTTTCGCCAGTTTCAGTAAATGTGCGTCTGCCCATTTTAAATTTAGCAAACGACTCTTCATCTTCAGTCTGTTTCCGACGTATATCTATGTCGAACTACTGCCGTGCGCTTGACTAACACAACGCAGTTCGTTAAAGTTTCAAATATGTTTTTACTTTGGAGGCTTCTTTCAATAAGGCCCTAGAACACACTCTCAAAAAACCTGCTCTCGAAAAAATTTGTCGCAATTTTAAAGTGCTTCGGCAAGACGCCTTGTTTAGAATGCCGTCACTTTTGTGCAAGCAACTCATTTTGCATGACTCAAGTACATAATGAATCACTGAAAAAAAGAAATCTTCATACATACTAAGTGTTTTAGAGGTTCCTGTTTATGGCTCTCAAAAACCTGCACTCGAAAAAGTTTGTCGCAGTGTTGGCATGAAAGTTTCGGTAAGCCACCTTGTCTTAGATTACCACCACAGATACGGATCGTGAGAAATAAAGAAATCAACTAACCGGCCAACCCATATGTACGCGTGTCCAACAGTCCTCATACTCATTCCCTTTTTGTCAGTATTGTGTCTTGCCATTCTTGACTCATAACTTGAAATCGCCGGCGTACTGTTTTCCAAAATTTCTTCTGCGAAAACCTGCGGCATTAGCGCGGGGATTCTTCGAGAACTCTGTTCAAAAAAAGCTCCCGATCCATTTCTTGTATGAGTTGTACGATTTTCACGGCGATATTTGGCGAGACTATCCCGCGATGAGAAAAAAATTGTCGGCTCTAACTTCAAACTGCGCTCCAACAAGAGGTGTGATTTCAATCACAGGCCCAGGCATTGTGGCTTAATCGACGTCGTGTGTGATTGCGCTCTATTTACATATCAATGAAAGTGGGCAGAGCTTAAGTGAATTACTAATAAGCTATAGATAGCCCGATGATGTTCCGAGCGCCAAATTCAAAACTATTTCAGTATGGTTTTTAATAATGCTTGGAGCGATAGTATTTAGACTTATCCAGAATGGACAACGAAGGCAGATTAAGAAACTAGAGACATGGGGCTATCCATTCAGAATGGTAAATTTTGCACAAAGGAACGTTTGATACCGTTCCGACAAAGTTTAATTGAAAGTTTTGCTCAAAATTGTAAAACTCCATACTTAAAAATCTTAAAAGTGTAGTATCTTAAAATTGTAAAACTCCATACTTAAAAATCTTAAAAGTGTAATATCTTAACCACTATTTCGATAGTACTTTCGATGAACTTTTGGTCCTCAAAGTTGCATGAAAATGAAGAACAAAGACGGGGCTATCGAGCCCAAATGGTAAACTGAGAACTTTTCTTTTCTGCCATTATAAAATTAGTAATTCAAAACTGTGAAATCGCAGTTTTCCTCCTATTTCCTTTATAAACAGCAAGATCCAGATCTTGCTGCTTCGCGCAAATGAGATGCAAATTCTTGCGTGTGACGTCAGATGTCCAGCCATTCTGCCCTATGGTATGATTGATAGAATCAGATTTATAGGATTAAAGACTGCCTAACTTCTGACCAATTGTAATAACATGAAAATCTCGACAGTTTGGATTTTGCAAAGTGTAGGAAGTTGTCTGCACCCTTCTCTAGAGAGTATTTTTCTCACAATGACAAAGTTGCTCAAATAGTACTCACTCTAGCTAACTGTGGAATGATAAGCGTGACACCTGACCAGCCACAACCAGAGTTCTTTCACGGGAGTGAAATGAGCCTGAGTTCGAGGTTGGCCTCTAGAAAGGGATAAGCTTTCCTAAAAATCACATTATTTGTGACGTCATTGCACATAACTAAACCCGGAGTCACCTTTAGCACTTCATCAACCAAGCATAAAGCTAATGTAACATTGTTTAAACTATGGATAGTGACCAAGTATCAAATATTGTTTATTTCATTTAGTGTTGAAGAGTTATTTCATTTATAGAGTGAATCATTTTTTTTCATTAAGGGTTAAAATGTTATTTCATTTAGGGAGAGTCATTTTATTTCTTTTAGATAGGTCACGCCTTTAATCTAATTCAATTCCTCGCTATTCAATGCCTTACGTTGCTTTTAGTAAGTGTTTTATGACGGTGTACCCATTTACAGTTCTTCTCATTGCCTTTACCTCTACCTCGGCTGCAAAACTTGGGCTTTGAACCATCAACAAAACAGGCATTTTCGCATACAAAAAGACTTTTATAGCGCCCGCAAAAGTAATAATAACCTGCAAATGTAATAAACCGCAAATAAGCCGGGCATATTATATTTGCAGGTATTACATTTGCGACCGCTACACTTTTAAAAAAGATGTAACAATGATTGTTGTTGTAATCGGTAATAGGTCTCAATCGAAAGCGATCTCTGGTTAACAATTGTCTCTAATCTTATTTTCATTCTACAACCTCAGAATTTTAAACAATTTTAATATAAGTAAATGCAAAGGGCGTCATGCTAGTTTGGTCGCTTTTTCCCATGCACCTTCAACTCATTTGGAGCAAAAGAGTAACAAGCTCAAAACGAGACTTCCTCTGAGTTGAGGTAAAAACAAAAGAATATGCAAATTTGTTAAACGCTCTAAATTAGCACCGTCCGCTCACTAGAGGAAAAAGGCAGGCAAATAAATGAACAAATGGCACAAATTACATAAGTTGCTTGACTTGAGAAATGGAAGTCTATATTAAACACCATTTTGGGGATAGTTCGACTAAATTTTTTACTGGTTTCTGGGCGTTTTAAATTTAAGGCACTAAATAAATGACGAAAATTCGGACGCCGCCAGTGATTGGACAAAAACGCAAAAGGTTAGATTCAAGCGAATACCTTTTGTCTTCAGAACTTCTCTCACTTACCTTGTCCACACCGTTCACCTGGTACACGCTCCAGTTGATATTGTTCAGAGAAAAACTCAGTTTGAATGTCTTAGTCCACTCGTTATTATTTAATGGATTTCCCTGAGTGGCCACCGCACACACTTTGTAGACTGTCTGTAAATCCACCTGCAGGTAGTCGTTAGGGGAGTTGCTGCCAGTTCTAGAACACCATCCTCTGGGTTTATTGTTAAGACGGCCGTAACTGACTGAATAAGAGCGAGGATAGACTGAGGATGCAGTGAGACTGGAGTCTGGTAGTTTCCCTCCTGATGCAACACCAAGCGGAGATGCAGACTCGCAGCTATCTGAAGCGTAGAACGAGCCACATAAGAAACTAATATTAACATTAATGCGCAGTGGGCATATGCGCAGTGGGTCATGAGCGGACGTGCATTTTAGAGCTCTCAAGCTCATCGTAGCTGTTTCATTATCGTGTATATTAATATTTATAT
>JAOBRD020766517.1:0-30725 GCA_027575215.2 Hydrozoanthus sils
CGATCTATTTTTTTTGCTCTCGCCCCAATTTTCGCGCGGCCAAAAAAGAAAAATTGTTCACGTGTTCAGATCGAGCTGCAATCAAAAATACAAAAGGAAGAGAATTTATTGTAATAAAACTCCAACAATTTATTAGAAATAACTTTGAGCTGTTTTCATTTCTTCTTCTTTCCTCCTTTCATTAGTTCAAGACCGGCGATGTATTTTCTTGGAATTTTATATTCATCTAGAAGAAACAAATATAACTTTGTTAGTTTAAAACAAAATTACACGACATATCTAGTAAGACTTTAGCCACGTGACATACCTAATAAGGTTTTAGCCACATGACATACCTAATAAGGCTTTTAGCCACGAGGGGAACGCGCTTTGTTTGGATTAATACCTGCACACCTAATAAGGCTTTATTCCCGTTATATACAAAATACGGCTTTAGCCGTGCTTTCCCTGGACTACTGCTTGCATACCTAATAAGGCTTTAACCACTTGACATACCTAATAAGGCTTTAACCACTTGACATACCTAATAAGGCTTTAACCACGTGACATACCTAATAAGGCTTCAGCCACGTGACATAACGAATACGGTTTTAGCCGTGCTTTCCCTGGACTACTGCTTGCATACCTAATTAAGCTTTAACGACGTGACATACCTAATAAGGCTTTAACCACGTGACATACCTAATAAGGCTTTAACCACGTGACATACCTAATAAGGCTTTAGCCACCAGGGGAACGTGCTTTCCTTGGATTAGGACCTGCATTCCAGGTGCCTTGTGTTTGCCGGGGAGTTGGCTGACTGTACATGTACAAAAAGGAGAAAACAATTCTTAAAAACTGTTAATAAAACATGCTCAGTTTGCGGGGGCAGCGAGGCTGGAAACAAACGGAATCCACGAACGGAAACCACATCAAAACCGAGTTGCAGTGAAAACATGCTGCTGTCTCGCTTAGCTCGACAGCAATTTTCATTGTCATTATAATCATCATTGTCAACATTACTATTATCATTAGCACCATTGTCATCATCACGCTAATAATTATCATTCCTTTCATCACTGTCATTATTTTTCTAACTCTCATTGCCTTTGACATTGTCATCATTGCATTGTCGTCAACACAGGACTCAAAAATAACTTTTTTTTCATCATTGCTACCATTATCCCGATCATCATGAAGTCGGAGATATCTTTGTCATTTTCATTATCATCAACATCATGACCTTTATCGTATCGCCAACTCACCGGAAGTACTCGACGCTGCTCTAATCTGCATTGTATGTGCGAACTCCTGCGGGTCGATGCCATAATTCCCTAGATTGTTAACAAGGGTAACCTAGAACAAAATGGTGATTTACACTAAAGTTGTCCCTTTGCCTCACCATAACAAAAATATTTTTCCCTAATAGAGATCTACAAGTATTGCCTTGGATAATAAACACAGAAACCAAGGTTGAAGAATGCAAAATGTACAGTACTTTTCATGGCTATTTGCCATCATCTATTGTTCCAAAAATTAAAAGCAACTTCAGTTCTTGACGATTTCACTCTAGACTGTCAAAACGGAAGAGAAGAGTTCTTCACTTTTTTCGATTTGAGGGCTACATAATCTTTTTTAGCATTGTCAACTCTATTTTTCTTTCCTATTACCAAGAACTTTAGAAGGGGAGGTACTTTTTAAGAAAAACACATGCCATTTGTAAACGTTTTTGAAATTTGTTAGTTAGCTACTGCTAAAGCACAGTCGGCCAGTGCCATTTTCCAGAAAACTACTTATCCCCCCCTCCCCCAACGTGTTTAGTCTAGAGGTTGAGATTAATGGCTAGTTTCCAAGGAACCAGTCCTGATTGATCTAGATTACTTACCCACCCCTCCCTTAAGGTTAAAGTCAGAGTCAAAGTACCACCGGGTTTGGGTTAGGAGGTGAGATTGATGGCTAGTTTCCAAGAATTTTGGATTGATCTAGGTTACTGACCTACCCCTCCCTTGGGTTAGGTTCAGGGTCAAGCTAACGTTTAGCTTAGGTGGATAGTTTCCAAGAAACTTGGATTCTTCTAGGTTACTCACCTACCCCTCCCTTGGGTTAGGTTCTGGGTAAAGGTAAGGTTTAGGTTAGGAGTTGAGTTTGGTGGATAGTTTCCAAGAAACTGAGATTGATCTACGTTACTCATTTACCCCTCCCCTGGGTAAGGTTTAGGGTCAATGTAAGTTGAGTTTGGTGGCTAGTTTCCAAGAAACAGGGATTCATCTAGGTTATTCACCTACCCCTCCCTTGGGTTAGGTTCAGGGGTCAAGATAACGTTTATTTAGGTGGCTAGTTTCCAAGAAACTGGGATTCATCTAGGTTACTCACCTACCCCTCCCTTGGGTTAGGTTCAGGGGTCAAGCTAACGTTTAGTTTATGTGGCTAGTTTCCAAGAAACTGGGATTGATCTAGGTTACTCACCTACCCCTCCGTTGGGTTAGGTTCAGAGTAAAGGTAAGGGGTAGGGTTAGGTTAAGTGTTGAGTTTGGTGGATAGTTTCTGTTCATTTTTTTTACAGTGATAGATCAGTGAGATCAATTGGACCCCCTGTTGTTAAAAATGGGGGTCCGTTTTCTAGATTTGGGGATCCTTATTAATATTCATGACGTCATGTTTTTTCGTTTTATTTTCAATATTTTTATTTCAAACAATTTACAAAATGATGCAAAAATAATTTTTGTTTCTGTTGGATCAAACAGCTTTATTTCGAAAGGAATATTTTTGAAATAGAAACAGTTAAGTAGTACACCAACGTTTCTTGTTAAGCCTAACTTTAATAATAGCTTTGAAAAAAAAATAAGAAAGTACGGTTTCTCAAATTGTGTCCTGTGTGTTTACGTTTATACAAAAAGTTTTGTAATTGTTTTAAAATTTTTTTTATAAAATTAGTCCTCCACGGTTTTGACTGAACCAGGTTGCGCTTGCACTAACAGGTACAGCATTTAGTTGCTCAACACCGGTAAACCGAACAGAACACAAAATTTGTGAGTTCAAAACATTTTGTGTCAAAACAGTGGCAGCTTGGGAAAAAGCTTTGTAGCACACGTCGCAATATTCTGAAATTGATTACGAAACAACACGACCGAGGATCAAATTTTTAAAAATGTATCTATATACATCTAGAAATTTCAGAAACTCGGTCTGTTCTGTAAACTGCGACGTTGCCTCGGTCTTCACCACAAAGTACACTGGTCAGCTTCGTTGCTGTCAGAATGGCCAGCCTCATCATTTGTTGTGATGGCACGCTCGTAGGTCTCTTGAAAATCGCGGCGAAGTAGTTGCTCTCGTGTGACTTGTTCATAGGGGCTTCGAGCGAAACTGCGAGTAAATGTTCTCTTTCGAACTGTTTGTGCAATCGTTTGCCACTTAGCTGTTTTTTTTTTGTTCACGGCAATACCGCAAAAACAAAGATTACAGCGATTTGGTTTTGTGAGTTTTGAAGAATTTACAGTACGATTTATTAAATTAACTTTCGTTCGCTGAAACTACTCTGCGTCCATTTGGACGCGCCGGTGTTATTTTTTTGCGTCCAAATAGAAAATATTGCACCCCTGGACGCAATGACAAGCCCTAGATCTATCATTGGATCAAGGTTAGTCACCTACCCCTCTCTCGGGTTAGAGTCATAGCCAAAGTAAGATTTACTTTAATTTAGAAGTTGAGGTAGACGAAGAGTTTCCAAGAAACCGGAATTCGTAGAACACTTCTACCTTTTTGTTCCCCATGCGTTGTTCTATCTTGATCTCAACGGCTTCAATTTTACCTTTTCTGTGTGAGAGAAGATCTTTAATTCAGTTACTGACTTAGATGCTTTCGTAAATATGGGAAGGTCTAGCGTCTAGAGCAAAAAATTTGTGGTTTCCAACTTAACAAATCCCACTTCTTACCTTACCACGGGCTGCTGTCCAGGAAGAGTAACTCTGTGACAATCATTCATCTTGCTCAACACCCTGCAAAAACAAACGTCAGGGTTCGTACACCTTATGAATTTCAAAAACCCAGGGTTTTTCAGGGCTGTTTTCCGTTTTCTTCAGGACTTTAGGGCTCTTTAAACCCAGTTCCTCAATAGGAAAATGCGCATTGCGTGAACATTTGTAACTCTTGAACTTAATATAATAATGGCATGCAAAAACTAAGCCTAAAATCTTATTTGTTACGTGAAACAATAACAAAAAATGCATCATTTGGCGAATTTAGTTTTGTTAATAAAGTTATATGAAGTTTTCCAGGGATTCAAAAATTTTCCTGAGTTTTCCTGGGTTTTCCAGGGCCCGTGCGAACCCTGCACAATAAAATCAGCAGGAAAATGAGCCGAAGAAACAGCCAGAGAGTCAGAGTTTTAATCTTAGTGGCAGCATGAATGGGAATCCCTGCCTCGTCGTTCTTTACGTTACCAAACACTACACACCTTGTGCAAACTAATGTCAAAACTTTAAAAATAACAGCGGTCAAAAAGGAATAAATCGACGTGGCCTCTCTGTATATACCTCAAGTTTGGAAGTGCAGTTTGAGACGTTATTTCCACGCTCCCCGGACTCAACACAGCGTGACGCGGGTGATTCGCATTCCGTTAGTGGCGTAAAAACACCACAACTGAACACCGAAAAGCATACAAAATTTTCTATTGGATAAAACTTAGTAACATGTTCATCTGATACTTCTACTTAATGTTAAGCCATCATGAGATTTTGAAGTAGAGTATATTCTAGTTGTTGAGGACTCTTCTCAAAAGATCGACTCCACTAGACTTTTAAAAGTTCTATCATCATAAATAATTTCCATCAAAAATGTTCTTAATTCATGTTTTCGCATTTTGTTTTATTCGAGAACACAAATAAAAAATCACCTGGAAAAGAGTGCATCCCACTGAAGACTGTCCATACTTTCGTTCTTACTCACCAACGCCTTCGTCAGAATGGGATCCAACATAACTAATCTGAAAAATTCATATAGTAACTTTTTATTTGGGACAAATGTCTCACTAGTAAAGCTAAATCTCTCGAGCTAATTGGCCCGTTAGGCCGGCACTTAACTCTAGTTTCCGTAGTGTTTGATTGATCCTAGGGTCGCAAGTTGGACCACTGTGTTGTGTCCTTAAACAAGACACTTTGTCGGACTTGTTCCAGTCGACTCAGTTGTATAAATGAGTACCAGTTCTGCTGGGAGCTAACCAGCGATAGATTAGAGTCCTGGCCAGGGGGAGTCAAAGACTCTCAATCGCTTAATACTACAGGAACCGGAGATAAGCGACGGCCTAATGGCCCACTTTGCTCGAGAAAGGATTTAGCTTATGGTGCAATCAAGCATGAAAACACTTGGTTGCCTAGTACTTTACAGGACTAACGGAAACCAGACCGATTTAGCGAATGTAGAAACCTTATTATAACTTTGTCCCTGCCATTTTCTTTTTCTTCCACTTACAAACACGTTAGTTCCTTTTCTCAACAAATTTTACAACATATTTAATGGACGAGGCATTTGAATATAGGCCCAGTCTCTCGACCTGCTATCGGGGGTCTCAAATGAGACCACATCACTTGTCAAAAAGGAGTAACAAGATTTCGGTTTGATCTGAGAGCTTTCCTATTACATCCCAAAATATCTCTATGAGCTGCTTGGAGACTACTGTACTGCTGTCACTGTATTAGCTTGCAAAGCGCGTTTGAGCATACAAAAATGCACTATACAAAATGCTAAGTAAAATTCTAACCATAGGTTATTGGCTGAAAAATTAAAAGTTTGGTAAGTAAAATTTACGCTTTCTAACCCAAAGGGCAAGTTAGCCTGGGAGTTTTGAACAGTGTGGTTACTTCGACGGTCCCGATGAAACATTTTGACCTACTGAGCCAACACTTAAAAATCTCTACCCGCTGGCAGTGTAGAGAAGCGGGAATCCAAAAATACCTCTGGATGAGCAACCGTTGGATGAATAAGTTTTCTTACGACAATACTATCACAACAGTTATATGGTTGCCCCCCTCCCCTCCCCCCTGTTCATCAATTGCTAATTTACATTTTGTTACAATTCCTGTTAGCTACATACTTTTTGTTGTTCTCACAGATGAGTTCCTGAGTCTTCACGTAATTGGTAATCGCCATTCTGACCTCAGCTGCAGTAAAAATGTCTCCTTTTCTGCGACAAACAAAACGGCACAATACTCGAACATAGACTTTAAAATATGATCAAAACTGCATCAAGGGGTTGATGAGCAACTCATGACAAACAAAACAGCGCAATACTTGAACATAGACTTTAAAACATGATCAAAACTGCATCAAGGGGTGGATGAGCAACTCATGAACGAGTAAGTTTTCTTACGACAGTACTATCACAATAGTATCAACGCTTGTATGGTTGCCCGTCTCCCCCCTGCTCGTCAATCGCTAATTGAAAAACAATGTGTTTGCGTACAGTGTGCAGCGGGCACAAATTAATCTTGCTTACACAATACAGTTTAAAACAAATGTAAACACAATTATCTTCCCTTTAATTGACAAAACCTCTGCTTGGTGTTAAAATTAACTGTTCTTGTAGGCTTGGAAAGGCCTACTGGTAAATGTATTAGTTTGGGAGTTGAATGGAGCCCAGGTTGGGGGGTGTAAAAAGTTCTTTTCCTTACAAATGTACAACTGGTATGTTCACAGCCGAGTGAACCCACGTGAGAGTTTACTTCACTCCTAAACCTCGTCGTTGGCTCATACTATTCACGAGGTAAAAAGGCTGAAGTTAAAAAGGTGTAGCAACAAAAAGCATTAGTACGAGGCATGTGATGTCACCGTCGTGATGTAATTAAACATATAAAAAAGATGGCTGCACGTTTTACCACAATACTTTGCAAACCTATAACATGCACTTCACTTACCTACAGCCAAGTTCACCAAATATGGCGACTGTTGTACCAGAAACTGAAAACAACTCTTCTATTTTTGGACCCTGTAAGAAGAATTTGTTTTATCAACAAAAATGAAGGCTTGCAGTAAGAACAAAGTGAGAGGAGTCGGGTTATACACCTAACACACCTATCAATAAAAAATACCTCTTGTGGCGCTGATGGTGACTGAACACTTTTTTCAACAGATCCACACGGCATCAGTGTTGGTTGTGAAGCTTTGAATTCCTTTAGTCTGAAATATAAAATAACACTGTAAGAAACTCAAATTGGCACCAGCCAAAGTTTCACAAAAACAGACTAGACAACTTTCCTACATTTACTTCAAAATTAACAATAACACTTTCGATAAGAAGATATCAACTGAGTCAACTCATACTTCTCGAGGTGTTTTTGTTGTTTTTAGGCAGCTGAAAATCTACAACTATTTAAGGTGCACATGAAGTCAAAAATTGTATTACTTCAATGGTTGATGTAGCTCTTGCTAAATGAGGCATAGCGGTGAAAAAATTTTGTCAAAATCTTTTATGGCTCTTTAGATATTAACATCTAAAGTTCTCAACTGATGACATCATGTATAGTTCCGACAAATTTGCATTTATTTAAATCTGCTGCCAATTTATAACCTTTGAATAAATTTGAGCCAAACTTGCACTTATGATCTATCTACCCCGAGATCTGCCAGTAGCCCGAGCTTGACTTAAAGAGCATACGACATGAGTACAGTTTTTCAATATTCAAAAAGTACACTATAAAAACATTGTTTTGCCAAGTTTAAGAAACATACTACGAAAGCACGCCAAGATATGGCGTGCAGAATTCTGAATTACATTACAGGAAAAAAGTATTATTTCTTAATTGAAAAAAATAAATAAAATTCTTTACTGAGTCAGACAGTTTTCAATTATCTGCCATTTTCACTGGAACGACAGATTTTTTGCATATGTATTTTCTTTTTCTTTTTCGATTTTAATCTGATATTTCAAATGCTCAATAAATGCTGCAAAGGATACTGCTATATTTTGCCACTTATATAAATATATAAAGTATTTCGCTACTAGAATTGCCCAATTTAGTGCTAGTGCATTTTTTCAGTTCGCAGTATCCCATATAAAATTTCAGGGTTTGTCAACTGCAAGCTGCCAATTATAGGTGCAAGTAGATTAAATATTCTCTGCCAAAGGTTCGTTGTTTCTTGGCATTCTATGAAGAAGTGATCAAGCATGTCAACTTCTCCACAGATATCGCACAGAACTGTATCTTTTGTTTTAATTCTCTTTAGAAACACATTTGTTGGAAAATAACCGTGCATTACTTTGTATTGAAAGTATTGAAGTTTGGTGCTTTTTGTTATTTAAAATGGTAAACTATATATTAAAGATGTGTCAATATCAACCGAGAAGCATTTTCTTATCTTATATTTCTACAGCTGGTGGAATGGCAGCTTTTTCCCTGAATATGTTGTAGATATCCTTATGTGTCACCTTTTCAATACGGAACTATACATGACTTCATCAGTTGAGAACTTTAAATGTTAATATCTCAAGAACCATAAAAGATTTTGACAAAAAATTTTCACCGCTATTCCTCATTTAGCAAGATCTATCCACTGAAGTAGTGCAATTTTTGACTTCAAGAGCACTTTGAAAATTCTAAAAAAAGCTAAAACTAACAAACAAATAGGTTGTCGGAAGTTCTCAAAATCTATAAACGAAACCCTTCGCAATTTGTTAGCACTTCCATAGCGATATCGTATATTATAAATATCCATCGCTCCTTACAAACTGTGAGGAGAATTAAAGACCATTTTCACGATAGAATGGTACAAAAATATATTCAGTTTATCGGGAAAACGAGTAAGGAGTCAATTTCAGCACAATGATATTAGTAAAGCTACAAAGGTTCATAAAAATTGGCCGCAATTTGACAGAGATGTAAAATATTTATTTTCCAATGGATTATTTATAGTAGACATGCATCAATGCTCGTCCAGCCTAGTCGCTACATGTTTTCTCATACATTTCTATAAGGGCAGTAGATTAAATTCAGAACTCTATATCTACGTATCTACATTAGGTTTCGGGGAATGTTTACGAAACTTTGCAATTTTGCTAATACTGATGCACCGAATTTGAAGCCGGCTACAGTTTATTGATTTAGTTACTACATCTTTTGCGTGAAAATATTCTAATATATTAGGTTAACACTTCAGTATTCAAAAGCAATGAGCCTCTGCAGTAGTTAAAATAAAAATTTTATCTATTTTTTAACTTTAAGGTATTTTTATCCAAGTGAGAGCTTTAAGCAGTTATTTTCCTGCCTATATTTACAGTTATGTATAAAACCATAAGCAAAAAGAAAATATATACGGTCTCAAATACACACAAACTAAATTTTATCAGCTTTTTCATATTCTGAGGAGTTGCTGCTTTGTTTATTTCCGCAACTTTGTTTCGCAAAATTTCAAGAAATGAGGATGCCATTTTGCCAATTAGTATGCATTTACGGATACAAATACGAATTAATAGCTAAAATTGGCTTTAGGTCTTTGGACGTGCAAAAAATGTTATAAAGTATTTTGTTATACAGTATATGCTAATGCAGTATAGCATGGAATGGGAAACCTAACCCGCATAAAACATGTTTTCTCATTTAGTATAAAATGTGAACTCAAGTTACTGCAATGGTAACATAAAATAATAACATATCTATTTTACCAAAAGACAATTTACTTACTTTTCGTGAGCCCAATTTATCTCGCATACACTGTCCACCCCTTTTGACAGTTCCTTAACGATTATGAAATTTCTCTCCTGCATTGACAGCAGAAATTTGGACAGCTAACGGGTGAAACATACGATATTTGGATATTAGAAGATTTTTTTAGACTCAACGCTATAAATTTTTCTGTAAAGCACTACTTTCAGCTGGTCAAACTAGCCTTCTTCAGGTAATTATGTAATTCAGTAATTCTACATTACTTGAGGAAGGCTGGTTTGGCCAGCTGAAATATAGTGCTTAACAAAAAAAATTATATATTGTTTCCAATATTTATTTTCAAACTACGTTTTTTTCAAACGTTTTAAAATCGACTTGATCTTTCCAAGAATAGAGGGCAAATTATTGTGTGGTTTTCTGTTCAGAAGTCTTCCGTTTCATTTTACTTTAGAGTAAGTAATGGTAGATTTCAACTTAGAAAAGATAGGTGTAAGAAGATTATGTACATCATAGAGTACTTTTCAAAAATTTTAATCTAAGAGAGTGTACATAAGAGAAGACTAAATATTTCATCTTTGAACACATTTAACACTTGTTCATTTAACACTATCAAGGAGGATATTGGTAGAATATCTACTGAGCGCTGAAGGCAAATTGAAACATTACAAGTGCTGCAATATATACCAGCGAGGGAACTGATCTACATAAATTTCATTTCAAGGCATGGGAAAGATTCATGAACTGAAACAGTCGTGAAGCGACTACTTCCGTCCACCATTTTGTTTAGGTGTCATTATCTACCATTTCAGAGGTAAATATTGTCTCACGTCTACTCTATCTAAGCCTAGCAAATCGCACATAGCTGAGCTGGTATATATACCAAATCAAAATATTTCATCTCAAAGTAGAAATTACAAGATTCCAACTTAAAGTAGGTATTATCAGGTTTAATGTCAGATTGCATATTACAAGATTTTTTGTAACAGATATCAGGAGATTTGAGCTTAAAAAAGTCTGTTCAACTAAAATAGCTTTAAACTATAAAAATGCTACCGAGTCTATGTCCTTAGAGTATCTCGCATTGATGTATTTCAGCTTGGTCCTTAGACACCCCTTATGGGAAACGAACTACAAACGTGCATAATTTCCCTAACAGACCTTCTTGTATGAGGATTTCTTTATATCAATGCTCATTCCATCAGGGCTGCAAAAGTAACATTTATTATAAGTTACTATGGGAATTACACAATTTACATGCGGTGAAAGCATGACAGTTTCTCAGAGTGAATACTTTTAAAAAGGTATTGTTTATTGTACTTAGAATGCTTCCGAAACTATCAGGGTTTTCGTCAGCATCTGGAAGTACGGAATGCAGTGGTTCAACTGGCGGACGGCACGAACTCCTAGGGGGGTCTAGGGGCATGCTCCACCAGGGCAATTGTAAAACTTTACTCTCTAAAATGCAGTATTCTGTGTTTCCTGGGCTGGAATTGGTTAACCGGGAAGATCTCTATAAGAGCTAAAAGTGCTTACAAAAACTGAAGTACTTGACTAATTTGGCAATTATAACAGTATCAGTTTACAGTTGTTCATTTTTCAGCTGATTCCAATACAGACTCCAATTAGAAACTCGTGAATCCCATATCTCTACTGAGCTGCCCTCTACTGAGAGATCATCCGTTCATTGGATCCAAAGGCTGAGTCAATATTGCTACTGAAGTCCTTTTCATCACTGACAGTACAATTGAAGGTTTCCACACTTAAAAATAATAATTTTTTTTTGGCGCACAAGCGGGCAAGATGAAATGAATCCAGCAATCCGATTGGTTCCCTGAGCGGGCGGAATTTAAGATCTTGCCCGTGGTCAAATACCAACAGCGACTTCGTGACCAGCAAAGACGACTAAACTCAAAAGGTTCAGAGATTTTTAGTTTTGCAAGTCTTAGCTTATAAAGTGTAAACATTTGGGAACAGTTGTTGAATTTTTTTTGACATAACATCCGACAAATAAAGTTTTCATAGAGACAGTGAATTGTATTATCCTGCTGAACAAAGACAGTTGGAACATAGGCCTTTAACACGAAAACACTGGGGAAAAAAATAAACTTGTTATTTGCCGCCTGGGAGGTCCATATTGAGAAAAACTGTGCCCTCGGTTTAGGTACGGACCTCGGCCTTTGGCCTCAGTCCTTACACAAGACCACTGGCACAGTTTTCTCCATACAGACCTCCCAGGCAGCAAATAACATATATTTATGAACTACCAGACGTTACATGTCAAAAAACTGGATGTTGCGTCTGGCATCCGGCCTGAAATGAAACCCCTGCTGACTGCAAGTTTATGCAGTCAAGACTCACCAGCAAGGAAGGATAAAGTTCTTGTAGAATGCACTTGTTAGGAGGGGTAGTGTGTCACTTTTCTTTATCCTCAGTAAAGCACACAAGAAACAATGTTCCAGAAGATCATCTAGTTGTTCTGTGGAAGAAATGATAATGATAGAATGATAAACATAATTATAAAGAAACAACTCTGTCTCAAGATACTTTGGGGCTTTTGAACATGTGTAGTGCAGCTTTAAATTCCTGTGGTAGGTAAGCGATTCTATTTTCCTGACCAAAGGCAAACAGATTTTTGCCAAAGTTTGAAATTCTGGAACTTCAAAGTTTGAAAAATTTTCGGAAACTTCTGGACATTTTGCTGGTAAATTTCCGACAAACAGAGACACTAAAAACACTTTAAAAATTCTCAATAAAATTAACCAGTTTACAACATCAACAAAAATGATGCAACTATTGCTTCAGTCTGCTAATTTTAGAGTCAAGGGTAGTGAAACAGTTTGATTCAAAGGGTGCATGAGACAAACCCAAAGAAGGAACTTACAAGTCTACTTTCAGGATCTGTCATTGTATTGGAAGAAAATGAACCTGTGTTGTAAAACTAATTTAAGTCTAATAAAAATGGGATCCTAATACACTAGGCCTCAAAATTTTGGACATTGGATGATTAAACTTTTGGACCTTTTTTGTTGTCCGAAAATCTAATAGTCCAAGTATTTTTGTTTTTAAAGTATCAGCTCAATTATAGCTGCAATAGATTAGTGTCCTGTCCAGGGGGAGTGAAAGACTCTCATCTGCTTAAGTAACACTACAGAAACCAGGGTTAAGTGCTGGCACTATGAGCCATGTAGGCTCGAGAAAGGATTAGTATAAATTTTAGTTTATTCAATAGCTCATATACCAAATTGACCAGTTTGAAAGCTGACTGTGTAGTGTTGTAAGTTTTTGCTGTCATTTTTAATAGGTTTGGAAAACTCGAGAAATAATTTAATAATAAAAACAATTATTCCATCTCACTTAGATATGAGATGATTTATAGCAAACTTGGTACTTTGGCTATTTACTCATATCCAATGCACACTCTTGGAATAATTGTTTTGTTAACTAGTAATTACTACTCTGCTGTTAAAGTAGGCATTAAAGCAACTGTACCTTGTGGTGTTTTCTCTTTTTCTGACAAAACTGCATCTGATTGTGCAGCCTCCTCAACCGAAGTTCCACTAGTGGCAAATGCATCAACAGTTGCACCACCTTCACCTTCTGTATCACTATTACTTTGACAAGTTTCTTTTTCATCAGTTGATCTTGCTTCTATTTCACTATTTTCACCCTTAATTTGAGCATCAGTCAGATTTAGATTGGTAAACTCTTGTTCCACTGAAGTGGCTGTACCTTCTAGACCTGTTGTACCCCTGGCTTTAAGTTCACCAATCTCTTTCAAACTTTCAGGCAATTCTTCTGAAGTTCTGACTTGAATTTCATCGATTAGTGGAAGTTTTTTTTTAGTGCCCAGTGCCCTACAAGTACAATAATATGTCATTTAAGTGCATTGTGAAGAAAAATATAGTTTAGCTCAGGAGACTTTGGGCAAAACACCCAACAATAATCAATCCATGATTACCATGTTGATGGTTCTAGATACAGCAAATGATCAAATAAGCCGTCCCCCTTGTGTAGAACTTCGAGCATTGAATAAGCCCCTTCTCTCTAACAGCCCCCACCCCCATCCACATGGGTGGCGGAACCAGGGTAGCCGGGGGCACTGGCCCCCCCAGTAATTTGGTTGGGGGGGCCAGCCTCGCCCCCCCCCCAATAATTTTTTGGTTAACCACAATAACTTTTGAACAATAGTTTCAGATCTTATAACAAACTATTAAAATTTCCACTGTGTCCCCCCAATAATTTTTTGCTTCCGTCGCAGATGATCCAATATAAAGGTGATGGAGGTAATACATTTGTTGTTATGTCACACAAATAGTTTGCTAGTTCTTTGCAAGTGCTGGTTACAATGTCAGAGTGAACACATAATTACTAGTAGCAACTAAATCTGTTTAGCACCCAACTTCATATTGTGTTTAAATACTGTCTTTGGCTATTGACATTTTTTAAAGTAACCCTGGCCTAGCTCCCTGTCTGGGAGGTCAAAAAATAAATAAACCCCTGGGGCTTATTAAAATGCTTGCAGTACCTTCGGGTTCAAATTTGTTTTAATCTGAACAGCACACTGATTGATCAATATAAAGTTCTGATGTGTCATCAATCTGTTTGAGGTCAGCTGTTTACCCAATGCTATCTTTGTTTACTAGTTAAGCTTAGTGAACAGAAAAAGACTAGAGTTTTCTTCATAAAAACAAAAGAAGATTGAAAATCTTTTCTGTTGGCTATTTCCCATAGTAGTCATTTAGATTTCTGTTTAATTTAGTACATACCAGAGATTGTCCAAATAAGTGTGGAGAATTTTGACTCCTTTTCCCCTCATGCCATCTTCTACTAAGTCCCTACTTGAAACTACTGTCTTCCCCACAGCAACAGCAGCTCTGTAATTAGATGGAAACACTGATTGAAAGTTCAAGTAGGGCCAAAATAACTTATTATAGTAATTTAAACAACAAATTTTAAGTAATTTACACATGTTGTTGCAAACTACAACTGTTGTTCTTGAGTGTGATGAAATGCTTATTAAAAACAGATGCTCAGTTCCTCTAATACAAGATAAAATTAAAAAACTGCACCCTACATTTAAACATTGTGATCACAAAAATAAATGTATTTTCTTCTAGTTTATGATTAAATGTAGTTTAACTAAGCAAGACCCATTGATCAACTGCAGAACAAGGTACCCTATTTTGAAAGCTTTTTTGTAAAAGGCAGTACAAATTAAAATATACTCACTTATTTCCTTTGAGATTAACTGTGCAGACTGTATCCTTTTCAAACCTTCCAAAGCTCTTTACGCCCTCTTCTTGAGGCAAGATAACACCAGGAAGCATCAGATCTACAAATTAAATGAGGCTTAAATTAACAACAATTCAGGCCAGCACCTTGTTTAGCTAATCAGCAGTTGTAACTCAATTATCAACAGATGGGACACACAGTTTTAAAACTTGATATTAAGTCGGTAATGGTCAATAAATTTTTAAACAGAATGGGAGCCAGATAGAAGTTTTAAGAAGTTAAGCCAAACAACAAACAGATGGTCAGTTGGGAATGCAGTCAGACAGGCAGTCAAACTGACAAGCATGCAGCCAGACAGTCACAGATACAAGTAAGCATGTAGTCAGACAAAAACACAGGTAATGCAGTCAGATAGACAGATATGCAGTAATACTAATAGGAATGCAGCCAGACTGACATATAGTCAAACAGACAGGCATACAGTCAGCTACAGACAGACAGGAAGATACAAAACAAACAGAAAGCTACTTAATATAACATTTAGCTTGATACTAACCCTATTCAACTTTAAAGAACATTCTCAAATACAATCGCAACTAAAAGCTTGTATAATTAATGTGTACCTGCTCCCCCCTGTAGCTTCTCAAATACAGGAGACCATGTTGTAAACTGAAGAATGAGGTCTGGCTTCTTCCATACTGTGTATACTTCAAAAAGCAAATGAACACTATGGTTAGTGGTATTGTAGTTGGCTCTTTAAATGCCGAAAGTAATGCCCCACCCCCGAAAGTAACAGCTACCCAAAAGTAGTGGCCCCTTTTACTGGTAAAATTTGAAAGTAACAGGGAATGTTACTTTTGGAATTCTATGGTAGTCTGTTACTGTTTGTTCTTTGTAAGTCGAAATGGTGTCAGAAAAAGACTGGGCACTTATTATGAAATTTAAAATTCCATTCCATTGACTGATTTTCATATTATTGTAGGAATGTGAAAATCAGTCAATGGAATGGACTTTTAAATTTCATAATATGTGCCCAGTCCTTTTCTGACACCATTTCGACTTAGAAACATTTTTTACCTGGCCAAAAATAATGACTACCCAAAAGTAACTGCTACCCAATTTGTCAGCAAAATTCAAAAGTAATGGGGGCCATTACTTTTGGAATTCTAGGGTGAATTTTGTGAGTTACCAGTTAAGGAGAATTTTACCTTTCATATTCAGTACCTTTCTTCACTTGACAAAATTCCACTTTCTCATTACAGAATGACCTATTTTGTTTGAGTTATGTAAGGAGAAGTTAGTTGTTGATAAACTGACTGAGACTGAAAGGATTAAAAACAGGCCCACAGTTTTATGTCTTATCAATCCTTTCAGTCCCGATAAGTATTCAACATCTAACTCCTCCTTACATTAAACATACAAACCATTAGTACAAAGTTTCTTGAATGGATATCGATCTGGCATCTATTTATAAAACGCATTCATTCGTTTTCAAGATTTTTACCTGTTGGAAAAATTTTCTTTTCAATTTCGAAGAATATTGGTTCTCCGTTCAAGAAGTACACAGTTATGTTATCTCCAGAGTGTGTCACCATTCGCATAACATTCATTTCTTCTTTGTTTGGAATCAGTTCACAAAGTTCTTCAGATGACAAAGACGGGAATGCTTTGCCGATATCAGATCGCAGCTTACGGCTTTAAAAACAGAAATGTTGAAAACGAATTGTCAAATAAGAGTAGAGTTGTTTATAGAAACACATATACATACGAGACATGTTTAATATTAATTTAACATTTGGAACAAAATTAATACATTAAAACTGACGTTTCATAAAGGAAAAATAACAACCATGCAGTGAATGAAAATAAAAAATCTCACATACCGGTCTGATCCACGAATAGCCGTGTTTGACTTTACTCTAAAGGGTTTTAGAAACATTCTTATATTCAACCTCAGTCTTTATCCGATTCAAAATGATATAGTAGTGGCCGGATATTCTGAGATATAAAAAACTCAAGTGTGGCCGCCATATTGCCCAGACCCCCCAAATATACGCTAGTCCACGGTCTGCTAGTTTCGCAGAGGTCTTCGGGAAAGCAAGAATCACCTTCCCGGATGTATGCTTGACAAAAGCAACAAACCGTTTGCTTTTTTAAAAATTTTCTCGACTGCTAAAAACACCAGCTGAATGGTCAACACGTGGGTTAGAAAGCACAATTTTTGTTGCTGTTTTGCAGTTTTAAAGGGATCTAAGACTCTTAAGGAGTAGTAAGAAACCGTCTAGCTGGAAAAGGATTTAAAATTTTGAAGCAATCACAAGAAACGCGATCTACATCGTCTCAATAAATTGGTTCGTGACAAGGCGTCGTTTTGGGTCTCTTATGCCAAGTTACTCGAAGATAACTCCATGTTCTTCGCTTGGAAAGTTATGTCGGTTTTGTGAAAATATTCAAAGAGTTGGTCGTGAAGAAGTACAAATTGTGACGCGCATGTGTTTGCAAACGCAGGACAGAAGTTGACGTCGACTTGGTGTTTGCAAGTGGAAGAGAAGAACTTACTAATACATTTGAGAATTCGTTAATCTAAGAAACCCTTAACAGAGCATTCGTCTTACGAAATAGTAAAGAACTAGAAGGTATCTAGTTCTTTAAAATACTATTTGATCGACGATTCAACGGAAGTGTGACCCTTTGTTTGTGGAAAACTCGACAACTTCCCATTTTAAACGTTAGTCACATTAGCCTTCGAAAACAAAGTTCTAATGCCTGCTGAACTTGGTAAATGTTGATACTTCTGTTTCACTGAGCTAAAGAAAGGATTCATCCTCTTATGAAGCGTTATCTTTGACGTGCGTGGGGACAAATATATGCCATACAAAAGTCAAAGCATTGTTCTGCCACACGATCAAACGAGGAAGTGACAAAACAAAACAAGTCAAATGGATCCTGAATATGAGCGGCGTCTATTGCGACAGCCAAGCGGAAGAAGTGTGTTTACTTCGCCAGTTTTATCGGTAAGAACATATTGTTGTTTTCTATCTATAATCTATTTTTATCGGAGTGTGTAATCATATAATTCAATGGAGTGAAAGGTCGGTTAGGACTAATCGAGTCGTAGACAAATTGTCATACGCAATGGAAAGCTTTGCTCAAGTTTGTCGATCTAAACAGATTTATTTATCTGTAATTTTTTCAATCGTATAAAGGATTTTTTTATGTCAACGTATGAGATGGTTTTGATACAAGATAGATACAAGGTCAAACCTCCACTGCAACAAAGTGAATTCTTTATTTCTTATTTTGACATTTCAGATGTTTTTTTTCACAATTTGTTTATTTGTTCCACTGAATTTCTGTCACCAAGTGTGCCTGTTATTATCAATTATGGTCACAATGGGCCAAACGCTATTGACTTTGGTATTAATAAGATAGCCATATTAGGCAGTTTGAAAAATTATTCCAGTTTATCATCAGCACACACACTGATTTGGTGTGTGTGCTGGTGTATTTAGTGGAGGGGTTGGTGCAGTGTTTAGATCTCTGCCTCCCAATCCTGAGGTCCACGGTTCGGTTCTCAGCTTGGTCGAGGGTTGAATATTTGGGTGATCTTCATTCCTGCTAAAGGCCTGTTTCAACGGATGCAACATGTAGGGACAACATCAGGCAACAATGTTGGGCACAACTATTGTCTCCATTTGAACATCATGTTGGGACAAGTTGGTCAATGTTGGATGAAGTTTGATTTCTGTCAAACTTTTCATCCAACAACGGCCAACATTTTTCCTCGAGCATGTGCACTTGTTAACATTTGCTGGTATCCAGTCTGACCGTTTACAGCATTGTGAGTGTTCGTGTATAAACTAACCACTTTTGAACCGCCATTTTGTTGGAAGTCCAAATCATGGTTGAGTATTTGCAGGGAAATACATTTTTTCCATTGTAGGATATTCTTTTATCAGTCGATGTGATAGAGTGTTCCATAAGTAGTCATCATGTCTGGATTGCTTTGCTCAAACTGCATGTAACTTTATTCCAAGATGAAAGAGTTGTTTAGTGTTGTTCTTTGCTAGCAGTTTAACGTTTCATAACTTGTACAGTTTATAGAAAAGAAGACATTAAAATAAGATAAATTTCCAATTGTTTGGTTTTTTATTTATGCATTGTTTGCAAATGTTATTATTCTTGCCATACTGATCCTAAATCTTAATTAAGCATGAGTTTTTAATTTCTGCTGACTGATTATGACAGCTTTTGACAGGAAAAGCACTGGTAACAATCCAACATGTTAGATGATGTTGGCTCTGTTTGAACACTTGTGCTCCCACCACTTCCCAACATGTTGTGTCCAACAATGTTGGGCAATGTTGCATCCGTTTAAACGGGCCATAAAGACCACTCAGCTTTCCGTTCCTCCGGAGTCGGTAAAACAAGTACCAGCATACATGGACCACTTTGAAGCGGCTGCCTATTGTGCCTATATATGCTTCCAGTACACTGGGGGTGAACTGATCGTTGTAAAGCGCCTTTGAGCATGTACATGGATAGGGCACTATAAAAATTCACCCCTTTTTTTTTTTCATTTTTGCCAGCACATTGACTTTTTAAAATTTTTTGAATAAAAGAAATATTATATGACAAAAAAGTCACGATTATTTTAACTTAGTGGCGAAAAAAAGAGACTAAGGGACAAAAAGTTTGGCCTGCAACATATCGCAACACTTGAGTCCCAGTACATACAGTAATGTAAAGTCTTGAATTCTAGAACATGTATGATAAAAGTATAGATTTATTCCCAAACTGACTCGGTAGTGACCACAATAGTATTAACCTAAAAATATTTAAGCACCTGCCCTCACTGAATTTTGGGAAAGTTTTGATGACAAACTGGGATGTTTTTAAAAGGCCTTAAAAGTGAGGCTTCACTGGACTTACCAAAGTTTTAATGAAGTGAACTCTACATCCAATAAAACCCTTGTTTTGTAACCAATACAGTTAAACCAGATAGTATCATGTGAAAGGAATAGACAGGTAGGCAAGGTTTTACTGGAAAAAGTAAGATGTGCCATAGCAGGGCAAAATTGAAGGGTCTAGTACAAAAATGACATTAGTGACTTTTGATGAAGTTGTCAACTTTCCCAACATTATGCCTGTTATCTCTTCATAACTGTTGGGAGAATAAAGCATTTAATAAGTCACTTCAGTCTCTTGTTTTTGCACTAGGCCTTTCAATATATTTTTAGGGGGGGGGGGGGTAGATGCCTTTTGCCCCCCTCCCCCAACCTCTCCCCTAGTATTAGTATTGAATGTTAACTAGTAACTTGGTTCTGAGGCTTACTGGTACAATGAAGTTTTGAAAAGTATCAGTGTCATTCTTCCTAAAAACAAATGACGACAGACAAACCACAGAGCTATTAAGAGAAATACTGTTGTCATCTATGAACTAAGAAGTTGAATAACTGAAGATAATTTCCGTGTCTAAGTATGTGTTTTAATCCAAAAAAGATTGAAATATAAATTTTGTTTGAGCACTGGCTGCTCAATCAAAGGATCAAGCTTTATAGGGACTTTAATCTAACTGAAATGAAAATCAAAATTATTAGTTTTTTGCTCCTTCATCACAATTTACCTGTTTGCTCAAACTGGTTGTTAACTTCTTTCTAGCCTTCGACAGTTCGAAGAAATCACTCATTTGCTGTAAGTCCAGTTGCATCACCAAGTAAAGAAAGGTTCAGTGACCGGTAGGTTTTGTCAACTTTATAACCTGCCAACTTTTTGCATTTCTCTTCTCCTTTATAATTTTTGTTGAAACTAAGTTATGCTATCCATAATTACTCTGCTGAACTATTACATATTAATTAGAAAAAAATTGGAGTATGAGTATGTTTTCCCATTTGTTAGACCGTTGTGCTGCAATTTGCGTTATTGTGTTGTCAAAATCTCAATGTTGTCTTGTTTATAATGAGATTTCAATAAAAATTGGCACATGGACTGTGAGATGAGATAGCATGATTTCTTTGCAACTTTCAGCAGAAATTTACTGTAAATGTTGTCCAGGGGAAGTAAGTTTTGGCTTGAGTTATTTTAGGTTAAATATAAGTGAGCTGAAATTTACCTTAATTCCAGGTTTATTCCGAGTCGTGCTGGTGCATCATGGAATATTAATTTTAATTTTGTCCAGGTAAAGTACCAATTTATAAACTAAGATACTTTTGAATGAAGCAGACTTGCCTTGGTCATGTATAAGTTTGAGTCTATGATAAGTCTTTCCCCTCATTTAGTAACTTGTGTTGTTGATTTTATAATGATTTTTACATTGCTTTGGGAAAGAAAGTTTTGACAAGTATTGAGAATAAATATATTTTGTTTATTTTAAAGTTTTTTTGTACATTTGTTTGTATTGTTAACTTTAACCAATATTTTAACTGCTTCGTACAGCTCATCTGATCGCTTCTAAAGATTAGGCTTTAGATTTTTCAGTAACATATTAACTGAACAGGGTCTTATGAAATAACATTACAAGTCTTAGAGTTAATGTTTGTCAGTTGGATAATTGGTTAATTAGAACTTGTTTGATTCTCACTTTGAATCACCTGATAGGAAAACAACGAGCCATCAAAGAACAATCCAGTTGCAAGGTAAAGTTTCTTCATTAGTACTGTAAACAAGTTGTTTATTGTTTTGCCTAATCTCTTTATAGAATGGAATAGTACAGTTAGTATAGGGTGAAAAGACTTCACATATAAGTTTGCAAAATAAACCATGATAATATTAATAAAAAAAGTATGAAATAACTTTTTTTATGGAGATAGGTGCTGCTGCTTGTCAAAAATAAGTATTGGCAAATGTAAACACTGAGCATTGTGTCTCAGAAGAAGAATTTAAAAGTTTAAAAACCTGTAGTAAAGATCCTTGGCTTCCGAAACCCAGAAATTAATAATAGTACAGTCCCAAATAAGGCCCATATAGAGTAGAAATTTAGTCAAAAATAAATAATATTACACATATTATTATTAAGGACTTCAGAGTACTTGTGATTGGTACTCTACCTTAAAATGCTTCTGAAGTCATTTCGTCAAATATGTTGGTACTTTTATAGCTCTAAGGGCTTTTCAAACACTTCAATAGTATTCTGGTTCTGTAAAAAGATAAAAGTGCTTACCTCACCATTTTAAGTCTGTGAAATGAGCTGTCAAAATAGTTCATTCAGTGCGAATAAAATTTAAAACATGCGACAGTGATTTATGACTGGACCATCAGCCATACAAACTTCACAATGATCATATAAATTTGACTAGGAAAGTGAAATTTATCTCCTTGCTTTAAAATCATCTGACATCACTCATAATTTTATCTAACAAGCTTGAAAAGTTTTGCAACTTTGGCACTAAAATAGGCATTTCGTCTTTGTAATTTCTCCGCAAAATTTCTTTTTAAAACCGGTAATGAGTGTCTCAGTGGAAATTAATTATTGGGTCAAATTTCAAGTTTAGATATTTTAAACTAGTTTGTACTAGTAGTACTTTAAAAGCTTGTTACATACATTATTGTTGGTAACAGTAGTGATGCTGACAATGATGTATTGGTTGTAAATAACACATTCATGTGATTTATTTGTCATTCTCCAGGGATTCAAGCGTGGATTCTAAAGGTAAAAATAATGATTGATATGTTTATAATACTTGCTGGTTTTGAAGTCATCCTAGTGAAATATTGTGACTGAACTCTTAAAATACTAACTAAAAGCAGTTAATATTTCATTTCCAAGGTCACGGGTTTTCAAAAAAAGATTATAGACTTAGATTAGAAACCCTCTTATTTCTTATACATTTGCACTAGATTTGTTTGATTTCTATTTCATCATAATTTTTACTAATATTGTTACCTAGAGGGCCTTGCATACCAGTGTTTACTAAAGAATGAGCTACTGGGATCTGGTATCGAAGATTTGAAGGTAAGAATGGAATTGCCTTGCAGCTTTGTTATAAAATGCTTTTTGTTTATTCTTAACCTTTCCTGTCAAAATGTATAAGCTTGCTGTAGTTTGGAATGTCATGATTTTATTTATAAGGCAAAAAAAATGAATACCGTAACGCTAACTCAAACAAGAAAGATTTTACCAAGTTTTCAATTTAATATATAAACATTAATTATTTTGGTGTTTCCTAGTAATCGTTAACATTTTTAATACCTCTTGTGATTTTTCCAGGAACAGCAGGAAGAAAGAAGAGTTCTATCCAGCAATAGCAGCCATGTACAGAATAGCCTTTTCAAAGTGAGTTGTTCAAATGTTTTTTAGTGCAATTAGAAAAAAAATTAAATTAGTGGGTTTTCAGAAGTTCAAAATAAATAAGCACAGTCGGGGGAGTGTTAATTATATTGTAGCTTTTTAAAAACCCATGGGTTAATTTTTTCCAAATTGTATTAAAAATTTGTCTGATTTCCATTTGGTATAAACATACATGAAAGAATTAAAGAATGAACGATTTCTTGGTTGAGTATGATACACACTCATCTCACAATCAAAACATCTCATATCAAGACTCCTAATATGAAATGCTATAAATTAAAATAAATGTGTTGTGTTAATGTTGATTGTCTGTAAAATTTTTGATCTTAGGGGTTGATGTATATCCATGTGGTTTTGCTAAAATTGGGGATCTCAAATCTAATTTCTGAAATTAGGGTTTATTATAATTATTATTATAGTCTTGAAATGAATGGGTAAGACTCATAAAAACATATTATTTGTATAATTGGAAGGGTCTAGTGCAAAAACAACATAAGTGACTTTGTATGAAACACTAAATTCTCCCAATGGTTATCAAGAGATAACAGGGATAATATAGGGAGAATTGAGAACTTCATCAAAAGTCACTTATTGTCGTTTTTGCAGTAGACCAGGTTCATTATTGGGCTTTTGTTGCTACTTTATTGAATTAATTTTTAAGCTTGGCCACTTAATAACTTATTGCTCAACAAATGGTTGTGTTTGAAAACAAATTTAGTATCAGGTAAAAAGAAGCAAGCATGACGACACAGAATCAGTGGCAGCATATTCACTCTCACCTGTTGGCAAAAAGAGGTAAATTAATGTTATGATTTTGTTTTGCCTGTTGTGTTGACTAAGTTTCAATCATGATAATTACTGTTATAGTGATCAATTGTGTTAGATTTTATGTTCTACTAATAATGATTAATATCAAATTATATACTAGTCACAGGGTTCATACGGGCCCTGGAAATCCTGGAAAACCGTGGAAATTTTGAAGCCCTTGAAAAGCCCAGAACATTATTTTCTTTCCGGGTTTAGAGAACCCAAGAAAAGCCCTGGCAAAACGGAGAAACAGCCCTTGATTTTTTGAAACTCTAAAGACCTGTGTACAAACCTTGTAGTCATCACAAATAACTAATGATATCTAATAATTATTGTTAGATGTCATTTTAAAATTCTGTTAAATATTGTTGGCAATATTAACCCTCTCTTTGGTTAGTGTGACTATTTTGATGAAGTCAAATTTGTTTCCACTGACAATACTTTAGTCTTGAGTAAACCTCATTTTCAAGAAATTGATTTTGTATTTAGTGAAATTCATCATTTGGTCAGTTTTCTTCAGTTATTGACTCCTATCAAATAAAATATTTAGATAGTATTTGTAATTATTACATAGATACTGATAAAATACCAGGATTTTTCCTTTTACTAAAAAATCACATCTTCACCACGCATAGTGAAGATTATATTTTTATCTTTCACATGTGAGAATATTGGTGGCGCCAATTATAAAAGAGCTTCCACTCAGGCACACAGCCGGGTCTTTTTAAAAAAGTTGTGCTTTATTTTGGAATTTCATCAGTACCTATAAAATAAACAGAACATTACATGGCCGCTTTGGGATACAAATTTTATCTTCTTGTGCTGGAAGTATTTCTCACTAGTTTGCTTTGCTCACTCGTGAGAGGTACTTTCAGCACTCAGAGATATAATTCGTATCCCTGCACGGCTATGTAATATCCTCTATTTATACCACTGAAGCTTAACTGGCAGTGGTGTAGTTGCTGATTTGTGAATTGTAATTCTATTCATTGCAGCCAAAAGCTGTTGAGATCACCAAGAAAGGTATGTTAACTTTGTAATGAACTAAATACAGTAATTGCTTTCAAGATGATGAATTTAAGTATCAGTACCTTTAACCTACCTACACATCTAATCATAATTAACAACTATCTCCAGAAGTGGAGGTGAATAGTGGTGGATGTCGTATTTTGCCGTTTATAAGTCAACCTTTTAACACCAAAAATTCATATCTAAAAATCACACTCGTTCTATACACGGATCAAAACATGAAAATTGTTTAACACACTTTAACTCTATAAAAACGTTTAAAACCAGCATTTGAAGCAAGAAAGAATTCTGTGATCTTTAAAGTATAACTGTGTACAAACAATCGATTATTGTAAAAAATGAAATGGCTAATAGTTACTTCACTCACTGTATAATTTGTGAACATTATGTTTTTTTAGTATTTCTTTCTCAAATTTTTGTTACAAACTTAGATTTTTTGGTATTTTTATCTTATACATGGGAACTCTAAAACTTGCACTTTTTTGACTGCAAAATGGGGGGTCGACTTATACATGGTGTCAACTTATACAGTCACTTAAAATACGGTTTATATCAAGATGCGACTTGTCTATAACTAACAGGTAATGCAATGCCATTTTGACTACCGCCTCAAAATCAACTATTGCGAGATACAGGAGCCAATCAGAGCATTAGAAAATAGATATTGGTTGCTTTCAGTTGGTAAATACCAAAGAGGAATATTACAAGATGTTTCTCCTATCAGGTTAACCCTCCCCTCTCTATCATCCAAAATATGTGACCAATATTTGACTTTCTTGATGGCAAAGCTCTATATATCCATGGCCAAGTGATAAAAATTTCGAATAGTTTAGAATGTATGATACCCAGAGTTATACCTTAACTTGGGTAGCTAGTCAATTCTTTACCTGATTAATTAGCATGCATGTTTGCTGATAAAGGCTGAACAATATAAAATGTTCTTTTCAGACAACCAGAAAGATATCAAAAATTCCCTTTAAAGTTCTTGATGCACCAGAACTCCAGGTAACCAACTATCCAAATACAATTTTATTTCGACTGGCTTTCAAATACATGGTACATTTTACAGTTGAAAAAGGATAACTTACCATGAAGTCAGAACTACAGTGACAACCTTGACACTTGAACCATTTTATATACTTTCCTAAAAACTGTAATCACAAATTAAAGAGCTTTACAAATCAAAAAATAAATTAGCTCTATTCCATTTAAGGGAAGTCTGCTTTTCCCACTCCATTTCACTGTCATTCGTTCGTTTGTTACAAGAGAAATCCACTTTTCTAGGTGTATAACTTAAGGTATTAACCTACTATAGCTGAAGCAGAAAAGTACATATCATACATATCGTACATATCATACTTTATGTTCTTTGTTAGTTGTCACTGATGAACCTTCACCATTAATTTTATTACATATCTACTTGATTCTCTCTCAGAAAGCTGATAATAAGAAAACTTAAAACATAAGATTTAAATATTAGGGTATTTGATGAATACAACAGTTACCCTTTGGGAGTGTAAACTTGTGTTCAGTGGTAAAGAGGTGTAGAGAACAACAAGCCAAGTGCAGGTTAACTATTGAACTGGAATGGATACTATGGAATAAATTATCAACCTCTGAGCATATAAAATGGTTGCTTGGTCTGGTCATAGTAAGGCCTTTCATAATTGTATGACATAAATTAACAAAATGAGAAAACTATGATTCTTTATTGCATATTTCAGGACGACTTTTACCTTAATTTAGTTGATTGGTCAGCTCAGAATATTCTCAGTGTTGGTTTAGGAACCTGTGTTTATTTATGGAGTGCCTGCACTAGTCAGGTGAGTGTTAATGATTCAACGTTCTTCTTACTTTATTTTAAAAAAAGTAACCATAGGCCAGCCTTGAGCTTACTGTGATTTGAAAATTTTATTTGTTAAATGTTTATTATCAAGTGAGAGTGTTTATTTGTCAAGAGTTGTTTATATTAATTAATATTAAACTGGGTACTTGTGAGACTTGGCACCATATTTTAAAGTTATTTAAGAATGATTGACAGAAGTCAGCTGCCTACTGGTTAGTCCATTTCATATAACATTGTTCTGCTATGTAATGTTCATTTAGTTTCTTAAACTTTTGTTTTTCTTTTGCTTGTAGGTTACAAAATTATGTGATCTTTCCTCTGATGGGGACTCAGTAACATCAGTATCTTGGTCAGAAAGGGTGAGTAATGTCAAGTCATTTCTTTGTTCAACCAACCCCTATTTTTTCATCACAGCTTGGTACAACTTTCTAAAGAAATATGTAATAATTACCATAAATTAATTCCATCCCCTAGATTATACTTATATTTTTATTTATACTATGCTATGCAAACACAGAAAAAAGTTTTCTGTTGCTTTAAAGATGATGTAAAAGCTGTATAAAAGTTATTTAAATTTTATTTATATCATATGTGATCTACAGAGTGGTCTTGTTGCCGTGGGTACACACAAAGGTTTTGTGCAGATTTGGGATGCTGCAGCACAGAAAAGATTAAACACCTTGGAAGGTCATTCTGCAAGAGTCGGTGAGCAGCTTGTTTTTAAATTTGAAAATAATAAAGAACTGTAATTTCTGGGTGATTAAACTGTCACAATAATTATACCTTATATTACAAAGTTCTGCAGTACTTAAATAGTATCAACTCTGGTAATAGATTCTCCCTGCTTCAGGTGCACTAGCATGGAATGGTGACATGTTGTCTTCAGGCAGTAGAGATAGATTAATATTGCAGCGAGATGCGCGCAACATGTCTGGTGTTGAGAGAAGACTTATAGGACATAGGCAAGAGGTAAGCCGTGTACAACTATGGTCAATGCCTAATAGCGATAGTAACTAATAAACAGAGTGGATTGAACTTTGTTCTAAAATCTTGACTGTGGCATTGCATGATTTCAAAATCAAATGTCATTGAGTGCTTAGTGCAAGTTTGGTTTGAAGTCATAAGCATGGTTTCAGACCAAAATTGCACAACACAAAGTTCAATTATCACAATTTTATTTTAACGATTTCTATTTCAAAATCACACAATGAGAAAAAAGTAAATTTAAGAAACATTTTGTTTAAACCAGAGAACCACAATCTTTCTCCAAATGTCTTTCTTGTTTTTTTAATGCTATGTAGTCGGCCAAAGCAGTAGAATTTTTAAATCAAGCTTATTGGACAGGTGTCTCTATTTTAACTCTTCCTTACAAGTGAATGACTCAGCCAATCAGATTTCTCAGATTAACTGTAATTTCAAAGTAGATGCAATAAATTTTGAACTTAAATCAATCTTTAATGTGAAGACCTCAGGCATTAACAGTGTTTTTCACGATGTGGTAGATTTTTCAGAAACATTTCAAATAGGATGTTAATCACAATAGACTATGCAGGCACAGGAACATTTATAGGGCTCCTTGTAGGTTGTCAAGGAGTATGCTTCCCCAGACATGCCAGGACAGTTTTGAAAAGTTTCATCCAAAGCAAAATGGAGTTTCACGAATCAACGAAGATTGCTTTTTCTCAGTGTTATTTGAAAAAGTTGCAAGTGATTAAAGTAGCCTCAGCCTAGTACCACAAACAGATATAGGCACTGACACCTGGATTGTAAGGAGCTCCTTCAAGAATGAGTTGATTCTGTATATATCTTTCACCATTTCTCTCTCCCCTGCCATAGGTGTGTGGTTTAAAATGGTCTCCTGACCACCAGCATTTAGCATCGGGTGGTAATGACAACAAGTTGTTAGTGTGGAATCTCTCCAGTGTGTCCCCACTACAACAGTACACAGAACATACAGCTGCAGTCAAGGCTATTGCTTGGTCTCCTCATCAGGTGAACTACTTTCTGCTGCCTTATATTGATTTATCTCAGCCTAGCAACAACTTTATTCCTTAGGGTTTAGATTTAATATGTTACTTGTGTTAGCTGTTTGAGAACACATTAAGCTTATATTACCATAGTTAAGACAAAATATCGGCAAAGTTTTATTTGGCTGATTGATATAATCTCTTGACATTAGAGCGGCTTAGATTGCCATAGATTAATGAAAACTGTCAGTGATTAATTGACAATCTGGACAGTTAAGTAACTATGTAAGGCTCTTCACTTTGTATCACATAAAATACAGAAGATGTTTGATTTTGGCAAATTTAAGTAAAAATTAAACAGTGCCATCGTGTTTGCACATTAATGCAAATCTCTGTGGATTTAAGAGTGTTCGGTTTGTAATGTACTATCTGCTCTCTATTTCTCCCAGATGCACAGTCAGTATGATTTTAGCCATGTGTGTCCAGAGTAATGCAAACAGGGCATGCCCATTATCCATGGCAAACTATTTTTGTTATTATCTAAGCATTGGTAGTTGACCCGTATTATTATTGTGTTTGGTAATCATAGCATGGTCTACTGGCATCTGGTGGAGGAACAGCTGACAGGTGTATCCGGTTTTGGAACACGCTGACAGGTCAACCTCAGCAGTGTGTTGATACTGGCTCGCAGGTAAATTCAGATCAAACACACCTTAGATAGCTAGTGTATCATACAAGGCGTATTTGCCGCTTCTTCGTGCAGAGGGCAGTGATCCCTTTAATTGACACTTTAAGGCTACGTTTACACGTTAACCGGTCAAAAACTTGCACAGTGCATACTCTTTACACGGAACCGTCTCTTTTTTTACCCGTAAAGATTTTTGTTTACACGAAACCGGCGAAACCGGCTATCCTCAAACCTCTAACCGTACAATAACTTGCACGCTTTTCTTTTTATAAGAACAATTTTATAAGATTGGCGAAAATTAAAGAACAATTTAAGAACAAGCTGAGGCTCGGGCTTGATGGCTAATTGTTTTTTAAAGTTTGCTGAGCTTCGATCTTCGACTGAACAATACAGAATGAATAAGAAATGCTTCGCAGTTTATAATGACTAGAAATCGTCTCAGGGAAAGTGGCTCGGCGAATTCATTTTTTAACACATGTATTGCACAACCTGTTTGGTTTAGTTTTTCTTTGATTTGAAAACATCTAGAAATTAGAACAATTTTAGAACAATTTGAGGCTCAAACCACCAAAAAATTAAGAACAATGAGCCTCGTCCAAATTTACTGGTTCTTATAAAAAAAAAAAAAGCTTGTACCCGGCTGAAGTGTTTACACGCTGTGTCAACTATCTTTTTGACGGCACCGGACAAAAAATTGACCTCGATTTTGCCGGACGAAAATTTGTACGGCTAGCCGGTTAAACATTTGTGCGGTTTGGCTGGTTCCGTGTAAACGAAACGCCTGAACGTGCAAATTTTTTGACCGGTTAAAATTTCGACTGGTACCTTGTAAACGTAGCCTAAGTTTAACTAGTCTTAATAGATCGAGAAACACAAGAACTGTGTAACTTGTCAATTGAAAGTGATTTCGTACTAGGTTATGCATGTGTAGCTGATATTATTTTATTGATAGAGTGTCATCGGATAACAGTTGGCAAGTTATTTTTGCCAGAATAATACTCTGGGGTTACAATGTTTCCAGTGTGACTCACAAACTATCTTTTCACTTTTTAGTAATACTTTCATTTTTACGTGTTTCTTTGCTGTCTAGGTGTGCAACTTAGCTTGGTCCAAACATGCTAATGAACTGGTAGGTAAACTTGATCAGCTTCCAGGAGCATAGCAAGGATTTTTCGGGGGGGGGTTTGCTCACCAGATTGTCATGGCGTTTTGGTTAAAAAAAGACTTACAAGAAAAG
>JAOBRD020766518.1:0-13881 GCA_027575215.2 Hydrozoanthus sils
CCCCCCCCCCCCCCCGGCTGCTTGTTTTTTTCTGGAGTGGACTAAAATTCCATACATAGGTATTACTTCACCTCACACATGCCAGATGATTATTTCTGCATAGATGTGACTCAAAAATAAGACAAAAACTAATAACAACAACAATTACAGTAAGACCTTTTGTAGATGAAACTGCAAGTACTAAGTATGTTGTTACTAAAAGATTCTGCAAATTTTCTTTCTTAATTTGAACTAAGTATATAGCTTCACTTTTAATTGTTTTAGTGGTGGAAAAGATAGCTGTTACAATATGGTACAGTGCGTACAGCATCATCACCAGATT
This sequence comes from Hydrozoanthus sils, assembly GCA_027575215.2. Classification (NCBI taxonomy): domain Eukaryota; kingdom Metazoa; phylum Cnidaria; class Anthozoa; order Zoantharia; family Hydrozoanthidae; genus Hydrozoanthus; species Hydrozoanthus sils. The sequence goes on from JAOBRD020766518.1 coordinate 323, forward strand.
GTAGCTCTGGCAAACCTCAGACCTAAAGACAAAGGTATGTACAGACAGTAAGCTGTCAGAGTTTGTTATGCTTTAGAAAGTAATTCTAACTTGTAGAACTCTTGGACAGTTGAAAAATGCTGCAACAGAATTTGCAACCTAGTTATAGGACCTCAAGGGCCTACAGTTTAAAGTTATTAATCCTAAGAAGATGTGGAGTTTTAACCATTTGCTGATGTTAGTGCAAAGGTAACATCTTTTCATCAGTTATTCTAACAAAACCCTGAGTGAAGGCCTGGCTGGAAAGTTGAACTCAGGCCTCCTTCATGACAGACTGGCACCTTACCACATGGACTGTGGATTGGTTTGATTGAAGGGGCCAACAAGTACCACCTATATATGCAAGTATTCTAGGGGTCTGGGGGCATGCTCCCCAAGGAAGTTTTGAAAAAAGGGACTTTCGAAAAACACCATGACTATTTTGAATTGCAATAGAACATGAACCAAAATTTAAGTGAATAAAGCAAGTTTTTCAAATCACTGTACATGATGCAACAAATGTTATTTGGTACACATATTGACTATTGGCACATGTGTTGTCAGCTGCATTTGTAACTATAGTACAAGAAAACCCTAGCCTCCTCCCCCTTCCCACCTTCTCTCCCTCCTTGCTCCACAGTCCCTGTACCATCTGGGTTAACCAGGTGGCTATAAAAGGGAAACACTTTTATGATTTAATGTTTTAAGTTAGTTTAGTCATGAAAAGGTGAAACATTTCAAGATTATGTTGTAGATGAACTGGACAGCTACATGTATCAGACAGTTGGCCATCATGCTGTTGAACTGTACGCTGAAGCCATGGGTGTCCCTCTGTACAGGAGAACCATCCAAGGTTCCTCAATTGTGCAAGGCAAAAATTATGTGAGCAATGCTAAAGATGAAGTTGAAGACTTGTATGAACTACTCAAAACCATCAAGGTACTGCAGTTGTTAGAGGAATTCTCTAATACCTAGTTTATGTGAATTTAAAATAGTGGTGTTGATGATTTCCTTTAGAATGATGATGATGATTGATGTTTAGAATACTGATGATTGGAAATCTAACTGGGCTTAGTAGTATACCTTTGCAGACACAGTGAAGGAAGAACTAGCAAAAGTACAAAGCTACAGTTACCCAAAACTCTTTGCAAGGCAGCAAGATGCACTAGTAACACAAGCAGTTGACACACTACATGTACAGTTGACAGTAAACAAAAAATATGTGCCCTTAATCGGCCATCATAAACAAGTTGAAAATCAGGCAAGACAACAAGCATAAAAAAACAAAACTTAAGTACAGTGCTGGTCACACAATTTAAATAGTTACAAAAATAAACTGCCACAATTATGAAAGTAGACTGGTTGCTTATAGTATATAAATGTATTATAATGATGATACCAGCAATAATGGCCATGATGGTAGTCTAAGAATGATGGTTAAAATGATTTTGATTTAAGTAATCAGGAAGTAGATTGATCCATTATTGCTGTTGAATTCTGTGAATGTACTATATACATTTACAAAGCTTTAGTATTCAACCTCAGTACTTACAAACATTAAATTTGAAACTATATAAAGTGTAAAATATTGTATTATATATTTGTGTACTAATGAAGTGTTTTGAAGGTTTAGGACCTGGCGTGGATCTTTTTCTTATTTTTGTCAATGCAAGTGCTGATCAGTATTGTTGCTATCCCTTACTGAGTTCCTCATACATCATTTTATTTCAATTTTTTCTTTTTTACAGCAAGAAATTTCATTTGATGCAGTTTCTGTTGGAGCCATCCTTTCTGATTATCAGCGTGTCAGAGTAGAACATGTGTAAGTGGTTTGTTCAGTACAGTCAGTATAACATTTGTTGTTAATTAATCTTATCTGACATTAATTTTTGTTTTTCACTAGTCTACATAATTTTATTATTATGATAATGTTTGTCACTAGTCATCATTTTTTACGGTGATGACTATAGATCACAAATCATCATATCATGTAATTACAGTGATATGATCTGTAGTCATCATAATAATATGTTTGTCACTAAAGTCATAATTTTATCATTATTTAATGACAACTATCACTTATCATGTTTTACCATACCATTTTATTAGTGTTTGTTACTAGTCAAAATTTATCATTGTAATTATGTTAACTATCACAAACCACCATTCGATCATTATGATGGTTTTTGCCACTATTCATTATTATATAATTTATCATTATGAATGACTGTCACCAATCATTTAGACATTATCATAATGATAGATACTGTATTCTTAGACTGGTAATACACTGTCCCTTACTTTTGGTTGCTTAGTTAATTTCATTATTATTAAAGTAGCAGAAGGAAATGAAAACTCAAGCATTTTATTTGCAAGCAAGATTGCTAATTATTTGTTTCCTCTTTGTGCCAATCAGCTGTGCTCGTCTTGGGTTAACATGCCTCAGTTACTTGTGGAGGCGGAACCAGCAAGAATTGTTAGAAGAGATGATTGCAGCAAACATCAAGGCAATAATAATTAAAGTGGCAGCTTTGGGTAGGTCTTCTACTGCAGCTACTATTAAAGTTTTGGATTGTTATCATTGGTACATACTACAAGCTGTTGTAGGTAATATAGATTGACTTTTAATGTTGCTGCAGTAATTTTGTATAGATCTTAATTTCAAAATTGGTGGCAATTTTAATATTCTTTTGTGTGCATTCAAATTGTTCCTACTGGCCTCACTTTTGGTAATGTATTCTTTTGAAAGTTTTTAAGACTCAAGAATGAGGCTAGCAAGGTTGAGTTTGAAAGCACACAACAGAATATTAAAGTCACTTCCATTTTTGACTAAAGTATTTTTCAACTTTCTTGGGGACACAACAATTATTAAACTTCAGCTTATCACACTACAATGTTTGGCAAAAAATAATCAGCAGGTCAGGTTCCACTGGCTAAATGAGACATCAATCTGCATTACAGGCTTGAGCCCCTCAAAGCATTTGGGCATGTCGATTTCTGAAATATTTCCTGAAATGTGCAAACTGGTAAGTTGGCTGATGTGTCTTTACTATTACATATTCTTTTATACATTTGTTGTACTAAAGTTATTTCTGTCAATATGTACTGTACCTGCCTTTCCAAAATTTTCTTCAAATGCACAATTATAGTAAACTGATTTAATTTATAAGTGACTGGATAGTTATGGAACGTTTCTGAAATTATATTGAATATCATTTTAGCATTCCAAATATGGACTGAACATATGTGGCGAGGGAGGAGAGTATGAGACTTTCACGCTTGACTGCCCACTCTTCACCAAGAGAATTGTTATGTAAGTAAAAAAAACTTCTGCACTGGCTTTTAAACTTTTGTGAGTTGAGTTTTGGAAGAGCTCTTCTTTTGACACTTAAGAAAAAAAATCACGAACTTCAGCCCTTGGTATTCACCAAGCCACTGTATAGCATTTTTTGTATGCTCTGTTGAATCTGATTGGTTCCTGTAGCTGGAAATGTTCACGACTCTACACTTTTTGACATTGTGTCACATTTTTCGGCAGTTGATATATTATTCAAAATTTTTAAACAAATAAAGATGCAGTAGAAACAAATACAAAAAGGAAAGAGTGGTTCCGTTCGTGTTTAACATTTTGATTCAAAGACTGTGAGTTGTGGGAGAACAGGCAGTAGGACTTGAGCTCCCCTTCAAGATCTACCATGTGGAACCTAGGGTTTAACTTCCTTAATAATCCAGGATAGTGTGAAGCTCAAACCGTTTGCAGACCATAGCTCTCAACTTGCTTATACCAAAAAAGGGTGTAGTCAAAAGTTACACCCAGTGTTTAGCTTCCCACACTTGTTCCACAACACGATGTTACAGCTTTATGAACCAGTTTGTCTGCCTCTTCTGTAAAGAACTTGTTAACTTCGTCTGTGATATCATAGAGTAAAGGCATCACCTTCTCCCAGTTGTATTTAAACACTGAGTGGAGGTCGGCTGGCAGTCGAATCCACGTTCCCTGCACAACACACTGGCACTAACCAGGCATGCCCTTAAAGATTTTTTTGAAACAGGATTATATAGCATTTTCTATGCATTAGATGTGTCCCAATGTAAAAGAAAGAAATTAAACTACTGGGTTTTTTCTGCAGTGATGAGTCAGAGGTGATTGTCCATTCTGATGACGCATTTGCACCTGTTGGGTTTCTACACTTCAAAGCCATGCACCTTGAGGATAAGAAAGGGGTTCGTGTTTGAGACTAAAATGAAATGAAGTAAAGATTTTCAATTACCATATGTTTGAGTTGAAGGAAGAGATTATTCATTGTGGATGAAGAAACTTAGCAAAAATTAATTGTTCAGTTGTCGTACTATGTGAGCCATTGAGGATCGTGACATTTTGACTGCTTACTGCCAGTCTTCTTCAGGCGATGTGTAGACTTTGATCTTGTTCACTTAAATAGGCATCGGATCGAAGTGAGAAATAGCAGTAAGCAGTCGAAACATAATTGGCCTCAATGGCTCACATCGCACGACAACTGAACAATTTACTAAGTACTATCTATTTGTATTAGTTGATTTCAGATTTATTGTATTTACTCGCAGACACACTGAATAATTTTAAAAATTGAAAACACGTTTTTAGTGAGTATCATGATGCTCATCATTGGTGAAAAAATCTGAGCTATTGTAGTGATTGTCTTGTGTCACAAACCAGTTTTTATCACGTTCACTGTAACAAATTATCTCAATGTTAGGCTTTGGTTTCTAACACTGGTTGTCAGGTAAGTTGAAGAACAAATTGAGCAATTTTTGATGTACTGGGGATAGATCATGGGAATATCTGAAAAACGGTAGGAAGTTTCAAAACTCGTAGAATTTTAAAGTTTACTTATTGAAACTTAAGTAATGATAACAACTCATAGCTTACTTAAGATGGAAGTGTGATACATTGTACTTTTCATGCTTTACATTCAGACACTTTGTGGTAGCATTGAAGAACGAGTGCGTGGTCTGCCTGTGTGTTATGTTGGTGATCCTTTGGAACCGTTTACTGTGGACGATGAAGAAAAAGTAAAGCTTTTACCTTTTAATACATATAACGTTAAGATGTTTTAAAATCACAATTTATTGCCGTTACCGTGAACTACATATGGTTATTGATAGGGGTGCTAGCTTGTCGTATTTTTTAGGGATCTAAATCTGCAATTGGATGTTTAAAAGGGTTTTCAGAGAAAAATAAAGGTTTATTTTTAGAAAAACAGTATTTTTTAGATTGCAAAAGCAAAACGAATTTGATTTTTTTCTGCGCTTTTCTCCTGCCATTTTCAAAATCTATGCTATAAGGTGTTTTTTTGGAGTCAAAATTTTCAGGCCTGGATATTTTTTCCCAATGAGCATCTTTATTCCTTCACCCAGAAATGCCCCCTCCCCAATTTCAGCTGCATCTATTTCCCGCAGTTATCTTGACTTTTAATAGCAACTGTTTTACCATTAAGACGTTAAGTGGGTAGCTGTTGTCTTTAATGTAATTCTGCCCATTACAAGTAATATACCCAAATTTTACGTTTGTACACAGGCATGGACTGCATATCTTGATGTTCCCTCAGGGTTTAGGAGGGAAATATCTGGTGTTTTGTTATTGCTTTGAAGCTTTTTCTTCTTTAATACTGAAATAATGTTTGGGTGAGAACAAACAGACCGTAAGACCTGCCACACAATTACTTTTTTCAGCCGTAGTGGTTGTTTATAAACATCAGAATCTGTGTTGAACTCTAACCGTCATACGTTAAGTCCAGCCAATCAAATCATACACAGTTCAACCAAGTCTTGGGTTTATTATGGTGATAAAGGTCAAAGTGGTGGATTCTGGTTTCCGGTGGAACCCCACTGTTTTAGCAAGGGCTCAGCACCCAGCCGTTTCATCCAGCACCAAGCCGTTTCATCCAGCACCCAGCCGTTTCATCCAGCACCCTACCGTTTCATCCAGCACCCTGTCACTTTCATCCAGCACCCGGCCGTTTCATCCAATACCCTGCCGATTCATTGAGCACCCTGCCGTTTCATCCAGCCCCCTGCCGTTTCATCAAGCACCCAGTCGTTTCATCCAGCACCCTGGCCTGCTGTCTCATCCAGCACCCTGCCGTTTCATCCAGCACCCTGCCGTTTCATCCAGCATCCTGCCATTTCATCCAGCACCCTGCCGTTTTATCCAGCACCCTGCCGTTTCATTCAGCACCCTGCCATTTAATCCAGCACCCTGCCGTTTAATCCAGCACGCTGGCATTTCATCCAGCACCCTGTCGTTTCATCCAGGATCCATTCACTTTCATCCAGCACCCTGCCGTTTCATCCAGCACCCTGTCACTTTCATCCAGCACCCTGCCGTTTCGTCCGGCACCCTGCCCTTTCATCCAACACCCTGCCGTTTCGTCCAGCACTCAGCCGTTTTATCCAGCACCCTGTCGTTTTATCTTTCACCCTGCCGTTTCATCCAACACCCTGTCGTTTTCAGAGCCTCAGCCTTAATATCAGTGAAATTGTAGTCGAAATGCAGAAAGTTTAAAGTTTCAATTCAATATTTCCCCAAGTTCTTGAGCATTAGTGAATAATCACTCAAAACAATGTAGTTCTGAGCCAAAGTAATCGGTCAGCAATTTCAGTGCTTGATGTCTTAGTATTTGCTTTGTTACTGCCCAATCACAGTGCAGATGCCAGAAACAGCTTTTGTTATGTTCTGCTACAGGGCACTCTGTCATTTGTTTTAGCAAGCTATAACACTGAATCCTGAACTTTGTAGTCTACTATTTTAACATTTTTTATATTATTTTAAAACAAAGATACCGGTAAATTTTTTTTAACTTCTTATACCAAGACAGATTTTGTAGACTCTGCCTCAGAGGAAGAACCCCCAGCAAGTGAAGTGCTGCAGTTACCTGAAACACAGCTTCAGTTAAAAGGTAAATGAGAAGTACTCCTTTACTTCATTGGTGGTCTGAATGTAGAGTCTACAAAGATATAGGTTTTCTTGTGAAGATTACGTCAGCGGAAAAGGGTCTGTTTCAGAGTGTTTTCGTGATACAGGCCCTATGCTTTGAAGCCAATTCCGTGCGCTATATGGTACTTCTTCACGGACCCTAAACGTTCCGAACAATTTTCTGTCTTATTACTTTATTGTTGGCCTTAGAAACAGTTCTGTTTCTTTCAGATGTACGATGATTCGGAACCAAATAGGCCTTATGCATGTTGACGTCAAACTAGTCAATTTCACCCCCAAGCGTCGTATTCAAGAAATAGGTGTGAGCATTTTGCATGTGCAAACCATGTTCACAAAAGGATTATTTTCATTTGTGGACGCATTGGGATTTGATTTATGAAAGTATTCAGAGTTTCGTAATTCAAAAGCGAGGCTTGAGGGTGTTTGACGTAAACATGGATAAGGCCTATTAGCCTTTGATATTTCAACGCTCAAAATTTTACGTTTATCTTCGTCGACAATTGTGGCTTTTTTGGCCTCTTATAAATTGATTTCTCGTGAATCAAGCGTGGTTCCGCTTGGATACATTCAATGCTGGAATGTTTAACAAAGTTAATTTCCCCTGGATGAAATAACTATACATAAATACATCAACTGTTAGTATATTATGATTTTTTTAACGTTTTGATATCAAAATGGTACTTCAAAGTTAAAAAGGAATTTACTTGAAGATGACCTTATGAGTCGAAAACGTTTGTTTTAAATTACCTTTTAACTTTGAAGTACCATTTTGATGTTTTAACCTTATTGGCGTTCATATGCATCATTTAACGTTTTGGTTTCCTATAATGTTGCGAAAAACAAAATGTATCTGAAAAATGCTATCTTTAGTCACCTTATACATATTTTTGTATTTGCCGATTTGGAGGTCCGTAAAAAGAAAATAATAACCGACCTCGTGAAAACTTACGATCTCAAAAAAAATGAAGTCCGAAATTGCAGTTTCTACAATACGTACCTACCCATATCGTGCCTCTGTAGATAACTTACTTGTTACCCCCCTATCAGGCCACTTTTGAAATTTTCCTTATACAACAAAAGAAAGTTTGTTGAAAATCTTCCACAAAAAATTAACGAAAGTTTAACCATGCCAGTGTAGAGAGATGAAAAAATTGTGCTGCACTAAGAATCCAATCAGCCCATGTCCTCTTGGGGCAAAGTGGATTATTTAATTAACTGAATGTAACTCCGACTAGTGTAGTAATAACAGTTTTCTAGAAAGTCTAGGTTTTCCCTCTGTTTAGGCTTCCGACTTCTTCCCTTTTGCAGAAATTTTGACAAGTGTGAAAGAATGTGGCAACTATCTTTGGGTACCAGAAATCTTGGGTTATTCTTCAGATGGAAAGAACATCGATGAAGTCACAAAACTTGTAATGGACAAGCTTTCTGGTATGTGCAAACTCAGCTTTTAATTGGATTGTCTGCTGGTTCGTTGGTAATGCCCGTGTTCCTTTAGCCAAATTTCTCATCAAACAAAAAACAATAGGCTCTATTTTTCACTATGTCATTCATAATGGTTAACTTCATTCTAGAGAAACTGGAGAGCAGGGGTGCATTTCTGTCACAAGCCGTGTTGGTCCATTTGGAAGTCGGGAGTGTGAGCGATTTTTCTAGGGTCGACGCCGTTTACAAGAAATATTTTCAACTCAGCCCACCAGCTAGGTAAATATACTCAAGGGCTCCTAATTTATGGGTTATTTTGACCCAAGAGAACAGGGCCGTAACGCTGTGTTGTTTATGTGGATAATGATAATGCCAGTAGTAATGACAATAAATCTGATACACATAATGATCATTTTTGATAAATTATGATAACAAAGAAAACGATGTTGATGGATGACGATGATGCAGATTTAGATTAGTTTTATGATGTAGATGGTGATGCAGAATTGTGATGATGTAGGCGATGATGAATAAATAGTTATGCCGTAGATAATTGATGATGAATTATGGAGATAGAGAGAATGATGATGATGATGATGATGATAAGTTTGGTGATTTAGGCAACGTTGATGCTAGACTCAGGAGATGCAAAGATGATGATGAATTGAGGCTGGTTGATAAGTAGATGAGGAAGAATGGCTTCAAAGTGCATAAAGTGAATGAGGAGAAGAATATAGCAGTGTTTTAGTTTTAAATCGAATAATTATGTTCATAATAGCTACAACCAAACTACTTACTAGTTGTGAAAGGTTGTAAAGGTAAATGTATTCTTTATCTCAAAGAGTTTGCATTGAAATGGATCTTCCTGAAGGAGTACTATTGCAACTCGATTGTCTCGCGTTCATTCCTGGTTTGGATGTGAAAGAATGTGCGCACCACAGGGAGACTTTGCATGTACAAGGAATTTCACACTGGGCCCCAGCCAACATCGGTCATTACAGTCAGGCTGTCAAGGTGAATATATGATAGTTGTGATTCTTTTTTTTCTTAGAACTAAGGAAATACTTAATGACCTTTTTGCTGTGGTTTGGCTTCTGCTCGGGACGAGTCATTTTCATGATCTCCTTTACTTCTGCGAAATGTAGAAAGTAAACAATTTTATTACAATTTTAGTTAGAATAAAAAGATGCAATCAGCAGTGATTAATCTGTTGTTCTTTTCCATTGTAGGTCGTTCCTACCACCTTTGTGTCGGGCTGCATTGCATTGCAACCCGCCAAAATGACTTTAGTGGAGGGAGGAATTGGAATACAGTCAGCTTTGTCATTGAGACATGTTGACAGAGTTATCACAGCGTTTACCCCAGGATCGTCCCTTGTAAATGTGTTGCAGGGATTTTGTTATGTTACCTCATTAAGTAGTATACCTGTTGCAAGAAACGCTTTTAGGAATGCATGGAGTGCAAAGGTATTATTAGCTCTCCACATTGTTTGATGCATGTTCTGTGCGGGTAACAGAAATAAGTCACAAAGCGCTCATAATTCCGCCCTGTTTTCCAATTTATCTTGTGTTTGGACTTTCAAACAAATCATAATTGATTATTATTTCCTTTTAGGACAAGGACTCGGAGTTGTGTCGAGGCTTAATGTCATACATAGTTGTACCAGCCCTACCACGCAATGCCCATGTTGAATGGCACGTTATATCTAACAGCTGTCCCACAAACTGGAAATGTAAGTTCCTAAAGGTTTTGTTTCGGAAACTTTGGCCGAGCATCTTGAAATTGCAGAGAAATTGTTTTGAAAATCAGTTCAGCGTGTCTACGAGTAAGGACAATAAGATCACTTACAAGTTTTACAGATGATCATCATGGCTTTGGAAGGTGAAGACCATTGGATGAGCCCTAGATTTAAACATAAACCGTTCAGTGCCTCAACTAGTTAGTACAATAAGATCAACTACAATGTTAAAATTGAAGTTCTTCACTGTCGGAAGTTTGCATTGAGTGTCAAACGACTTCATGTTTCTCCAATACATGCTGAGTTTCAATATAATTGTCGTGGCTTGGACGAAGCTTCTGATAGCATTTTTTGAAAATATTTCAGTCCCAGTCAGTTATCAACGTCTAACTTCTCCTTTTATAACACAAACAAAACAAGACGTTTAGTTTTGAGAAAATAAGTGTAGTGATCAAACAAAGCAGTCTTCAAAAGATACATGCGAGGTAATATTCTCACAAGCTTGTTCAATGAAGAGTATTGGCTCTAGTTGGGATAATTTACCAATACATATGAGACTCAAACGGTTAATTAGGTTTCTTGGAAGTTGGTGTAACCCAGTTTGGATATTTTTTCAAAGAAACTTATTATATAGTGCTTGTTGCGCCAACCACCAAAAAAAGGTCCAGTCTCTTAATCCTCAAAAACGTAATTGCATGTCCTATATAACCAACACAAAACACCACTCTTCTCTCCTCATTTCTGGTAATGAATCACGGCCGAAACACATATACATACACACACTAACTTGGTATCGTTACCGATCCTTTAGACGCCAGAAAAAGTACAAAGGGAAAAGGATTTCAGTTGCACTTCGAGTGGATACTGAGCTCAGGTGATATGGGTTGCGCTTTAAACTGTTCAGTAGGTAAGTAGAAATCCCGTCTTCTTTAGCATTTCCACACCTCTCAGAGTTATTCCGAGTTAAATTTTAAGTTCCACATACGAGTCGAGCAATACTACAGTATTATTACCTGGCTTATAGTTGACTAACTTTGTTTTTAACCTACGTATAGTCTACGTTAAGGCATAGAAAAGATTAAAAGACAGTTCGCCAGAGTCGGTAGTCATCATCAAAAGCTCGTCCCTCTAATATTTTTTATCCTTCAATCTCACATTCGTTAACGCCACAGATTTGTATTGTGGAACCAAATTGAGAAAAGTTCGGCCTTCCATAGTAGTTTTTTCCCTAACACATTCTTTTGTTTCGTTTTTTTAGTCTCACTTAAACTGTAGAAAGCTATTAAATCCTTTTTCCAGCCAAGTAGCCCCTTTAGGTTGGCGCTTGTCTCCGGTTTCCGTAGTGTTAAGAGGATGAAGCTTACCAGTCCATCGCAGATTAGCCCCCAGCAGAACTGGTGCTCATTTATACAGCTGAGTCGACTGGAACAAGTCGGGTAAAGTGTCTTGTTCAAGGACACAACACAGTGGTCTGACCGGGGCTCGTACTCGCGACCCTAGGATTACAAGTCAAGCTTGCTAACTACCTGGTCACTGTGCTGCTGACTTACTTAAACTGTAGGAGCCAGTTAATGGTATTGAAATAAGAATCTAGAAAGACGTACCAGTTCAAAGTCATCCACTGTGTCCCTGTGTGTTGCGTTTTGTCTTACGGCTTTATGTGCTGCCTCCTGAGACGGCGACTGCTTGGGAGGAACAGAAATTTTGAAAATTATATTTTTTCCATCGCATTTTTTTTTGTCGAACCGGAAAACGGCGTGGCGTTTAAAACTTTTTAAAGTTTAACGTTTGCCAGTTTTGTAGTAGCCTTCGTCAGCAAGACCTTCGATTTTAAGGGGAACTCTCTTACTCGAAACAAAAGATTTTTAGGCAGTTTATTCTTAAACCATTGACTTTGTCTTGCCCTTCAATTTTAGAACAAGAAGTTGGATTTAAGAATTATTCACCAATTCAGCTACAAGACGTCATTGAGACCTTTATCAGGGAGTTAAAAAACCTTATTAACAGCTGTAACGTTGAACTCAAAGACATCCTGACTGTTAGAATATTTTACTGCAAGACTGTGACTTCTGCTACTCCCTCAGCTGTTAGAATTGCTTTGGGAAAGATTTTCTTGGACGAGGGTTTGGAAGAACAATCATTTTCACTCTTGCCTGTTGATGGCCTTGAAAGATCGGCTTTATTGTTATGCTGTTGTATGTTAAATGCAACACGAGGTAAACCGTCGGATTGAATCTCATGGACGCAATACACGACGAGAAAATGCTGCGAGTAGCTAACACATTCTTAAGGCAGGAAGTGTAGCTGCATTTGTGGTCTTATACTACGTAGTTACAGTCTGTATTATTCCACTGGCTTGCAAACAGTCAAAATAAACAAGTCCTGGCATTTCTGCATGGATTGGTGTTACTGATTATTTGGAAGAATACGTGGGCTCTGATTGGTCGAGAACCAGAAGATTCAATTGGTGCACACGAATGAATGCCATCGTGGTTCTTCAAAATATTTTGTCTTTAGCAATTAACTTGGAACGTTTTACAATTTTTTAAGCTAAGTTGAAAACAATGAAACTCATGCCCTGTGCCATACAATGCAATGTTGTTTACAAAATTTGTATGCGACTTGGCCTTGGAGTGACATCGAGGAAACAAAAAAGTCCTTTGAAACCCGGAGAAAAGAACACATTAGGAACGTTAAAAATTCAAAAAGCGTTTCAAATATTGCTAAACACGCCTGGACTAACGACCATGAGATAGATTTTAAAAACGCTAAAACGATTGAAAAGGCTAACAACCACAATAGAAAATTTTTAGAAAGTTGGCATACCGCCATTACCGACCAGTCTGACAAATTCTTTTACTCTCCTGGGACAATACAACAATCTTTTAAACAAACACTAAATTAACACATTTGTCCTTTTATCTGTTGCATTTTATTTATTTTATCCATCATATGCTAATTTTATCTTTTAATAGCACTGTATTTATCAGTTTTTACTCTTTTTACCAGATGACGGCAATAGCATCAAGTGCCGGAACCAATTTTTATCAGAGAACGTTTTTTAAAATTTATTTTGATCATTACAACTTTTAGTTGAGCGAATATGAAGTGCTTGTGTGCGAGTAGTTAGGTCGTATCGTTCATGTTTGTAGTACTTTGTAACTGGAAGAGAAAGAGCAAACTGTCATTTTTGTTCGAAAGCCTGCAGAATTTATTTCAAAACGTTGTCACTGCTTCTTGGGTGACAAGTAAGGAAATTAATGAATTTGTATACCCCGATATAACGAAATAATTCTAGCAGTCCCTTAGCAAGTGCTTCGTTATACCGGGGTAACACCGTATTCTACCTTAAACTTGCGTCATAAGTTTCTTACCCACAGTGCTGTTGACATTGCTTTTTTTTTT
>JAOBRD020766730.1:0-13878 GCA_027575215.2 Hydrozoanthus sils
AACAGGAACGGCGAGAAAAGGTTTTATTTTTGAAAATTACTATTATTAAAGGGTTCTACTTTTCATCTGGAACTTAAGAAAATAAGCTTGATGGGAACTTTAAATTTTAGAAAAGCGAAAGTTTGATGTCCTCAAAAAACGTTTTTAAGACTGATAATAAGTCGAAATTGATACCCTTAGAACTCTGATAAAGCAAAATCCCTCCTCCAGCCAAGCGGCCTATCAGGCCGGCGCTTATGTGCGTCTTCCGTAGTGTTAAGGGGATGAGTCTTTGACTCCCCCTGGACAGGTCACTAATGCATCGCAGGTTAGCCCCCTGCAGAAGCTGGTACTCTTTTATACAGCTAAGTCGACTTGAAAAAGTCGGGTAAAGTTTATTGCTAACTTTACAACATCCATATGGTCTGGCCGGGGGCTCCCATTCGCGACCCGAGGTTTACAAGTTGAACACTTTTTATACCGCTTGGCCACTGCGTCGCCGACTCTCTCTAACATCGAGTTCTATTCCTATCAATCATCGCTCTCCTAAAATAAATTAGTAAGAAAACCCAACCCAAGACAATCTAAACTGGACAGAACACCATTGCTTACCAGCTGACGGTGTCTATGGAGGTCGAAATACATTTTCGACACAGAAAGTCGAAAGTCTAACCGGCGCTCCAAAGTCTCCCACGCGTCTCGGAGATCTTTAACACGAGCAATTTCAGACTTAGAACGAACACTTGAAACGTCTAGCACTCGCTGTGCTGCCCTTTGGAGCTCTGTCATCTCCGAGTTTAGGGACTGATGTTCAAGGAGAAAGTCTTGCGACGATTTCATACTACTTCCCATGTCAGTACGAACTTCCAAAAACTCTCCAGCAACATTTCTCACCCAACGAAAGAGCTAGGAGAATAATTTTTTTCTTTGTTACTACTTTAACAAAAAACATTTTAAATCGTTTTTAAGATCTTCGCCATTCATCTCCAAAATGCTCCCCTTTTTTGTAAAACACTTTTTTTCTTAATACCCAAAGCAATGTATTTTGCTCAAGTATTTAAAGAAATTAAAACTTAGCGAACTAGTCCTGTTCTTCAAAAAGGGCTTAGGGCAATGATGATACTTATAGTGATGATGGCGATAAATGATTAATCTCAAAAATGATTAAGACAACGTTCAAAAAGTAAGATAATCATAAATTTATTTAAATCTTTAATTTCTTTTTCAGTGTCTGCATCAAATAACCCTATCCTGCAAAAAACGGTTTCACTAAAAATATTCTAACTTTAAAACTACTGCTTGAAAACCTACAAAGTGACCATGCATTCATTTTTTTTGTCTTTAAAAGTAGATTCTCAAAATGACCACTGCTTCAACAAATTCTGAAATTTGTAGTTTTGTTAAGATTTTATGACTTTGATTTTTAAAACTATAGCAGAATGAGGGTTAAGATACCTCTTCGAAGTCGCTGTTAACAGGCTCCGGTCTTGACTCTAGCTCCACCAACAAAGCCTTGCTTTTGCCCTGCAGCTCCTCGTACATCTTAACCACAACAGGTTCATGCTTATGCTCTCCAATCTTCTCCTTAAGTAGTCGGCCCTCACGTAAGGACGTGGCTGATGCTTCGCCCACAGCACTTAGAAGCAGCCTCTGCTCTTCAACAGTGACCGGTTCTTCTCCAATCTTCGTTTCGATGTCTCCCAACTGCTGCATGGCCTGATAGTAAGACCAAAACTTAACCTCGTTAGTGGATCCTTTTGTGCTCTGTTAAATACCCATTAATGGAACCCAGGCTTCCAACACGCGGCCTCTAGGCCAGGACTAAAGAAACTTCATGTGGGCTAGCAAAAACGTGCTCTTCAAAGCCCCTAGACCAGCTAGTTTTGTAGAATAGACTAAAAAATAGCGCTGACAGAAAAACAAATCCGAACTCAACTATGGGTTTGTCCTTGTAGACCAGTGATGTATTATGCTGTCTAGTCCACTGCCTAGTATCCAATACTTTTAGTATTGAGCACTGCGCACGGCTAGCGCCTAGCCCAACTGTGCCAAACAGGCGGCGGTGTTCATTGTGCAATCCACGCTTCCTACTTTACTGGGAATACAATCTGAACCTATGATGTTTACTAAAAACAAACAACTCTCCTATAAACAAATGCAGATTTCGTTGTACGCCAAACACAAACCTTTTCCTTATTCACATAGAATGCCTGCGTGTTTTCCAGTAGTTTTCGTCTCTCTGAGAGCCTTTCTACAAAATTCTTGAAATTTGTTTGGAGTTCAGCCATTTTGAGATGAGTCGTCTGGATGTCCTGACAATCTGCGTTGGACAATCTATCTGTTTCTCGTCTAAGAATCCTGATGGCTTCTTCTTTCTCCTTAAGAATTGATTCGAAGACTATTTGGTTGTAACATTGGCGTAATGACAGCAACGACACAGCACGAAGAAGTAAATGCAGCAACAGTAATAGCAACGTTAACAGTAATAACAGTAATTGTTAGAGCAACGATAATAGTAACAGCAATAGTAAGAGTTACATGAATAGCAATAAAAACAGCAACATTAAAGCCGTAGCTACACGTTGTAACATTACATGCATAGTTGCGCGCAACAGGAGAATCGCACCATTTGGAATTGTTGCATGCAACGTTGCGCGCAACAGGAGAATCGCACCATTTGAAATTGTTGCACGCAACGTTGCGCGCAACAGGAGAATCGCACTCTTTGGAATTGTTGCACGCAACGTTGCGCGCAACAGGAGAATCATACCCTTTGGAATTGTTTCACGCAACGTTGCGCGATGATCGAAACGATCCTATTCCTGCAACATTCACCGTGTAGCTACAGTCGCGCGAAACGTTGCTACAATGTTGTACCGTGTAGCCACGGCTTAAAAGCAACAGCAACTATGACATTTAAAGTCCCTATCAAGCTTATTTTTTTAAGTTCCAGATGAAAAGTAGAAGCCTTTAAAAATAGTGATTTTCGAAAATAAAACCTTTTGTCGCCGTTCCTGTTACACTTTTTAGACTTGAAGCGTGCAATGATGACGTAGCACGAGGCATGACGCAGAGACAATCTTTTTTGTCTCAAAAAATTCAATTCTGGCTACAATAGTCGCATTGTTATAACTTTAATCAATGAATTATTCCCTTGAAATTGTTTGAAATAAAAATTTTATGACATTTTTTAACAGAAATGAAAATTTTTAAACAAAAATCACATAACTCACTGCTGCTACGTCAGGTTACCAGTCGCCGGCCTGCTCGGTCAAAATTTACATTCCAATCTCTTTTTGATTAAAAAGCGTACTTAGACGTGGAAATTTTCTTTGGTTATTCAATTTTTGAGTTCACAGGTGAGAAGAACTTTAATTTGGAACTTAAAAAAATAAGCTTGATAGGGACTCTAAAGCACTAATAACAGCAGCAGCGATAGCAACAGCAGCAAGGTTATTGCAGTCAGCGCTTGAAATAACGGCCTTTCGGGTCAGAATCGAGCACTGTCCGGACAAATCCCTGGAGGACATGTTTAATTTTGAGACATTGACAATCATTATGGCAATTATTCAATCTTATCATGTCCCTGAAAAAGAAAATGTCATTAAGCTAGATTTTCCAGTTGGCAGTCGTAAAACTACAACTTCTAATTTTCATTGTGATTTGCTGTTGCTGAAAGGTTTGCAGATCGTGAAGTAAAATCGCAAAATGTACTCTCTATTGCAACAAGTGGAGATGGATTAAATTATCCCGCCAAAAACGCCATGCATGTTTGATCGAACAATGGGTCCGGCGCATGCACGATAGTTATTCAAAGCAATAGTAACCAGTAACAGCAACTACGATAACACTAACAAATTTCTACCTGTACTGTCGCTTCGAACTTAGAATGCTCTTCCAGTAGCACTCGCGTGGAGGCTACCGTGTCACCCAGATCTTTGTAGCTCAGGTAGTCTTGTGCCTCGTTCGCAAGCCATCTGTTGTACTATAGAACAATACTCAGTGTAAACACCAAAAACAAGAACAAGAAAGTAAACTTGCTAAAGTAATGATATAACTAGAGAAGAGAAATTTAATGGATCCAAATCTTTCCATAATCTGCAAAGAACGTTCGGGCAATTCTTTGCGCAAGAAGTCCCAGCAACGCGCAGATCAGAAATAATTTAATGCAACGCTATAAGTAACTACGACAAATCTAAAAGTCCATAAGGAACTTTTTAAAATACCTAAGCTTTCACATCTTGGCATTTCATAACGTTAGTGGTCTAAAGGAGAAGGTGAAATGCACGTTAACTTAGTACTCACCCAAAAGTCTCGGTCAAACTCTTAAAACTATATACAGTACGTAAGTATGTAATATTCCAAAGAATACTGCTTTACGCTAACGCTGAGTTAACCACACATTATTTTACATTAGAACATATTTTGTTCTTTTCTGACAATGATGACGTTCTTTTACAGAAAAAATATTTTCATCAAAGCAGTTTACACGATAATGGATACGAAAATTTGATAGTTGACTAAATCAGGCTAAAAAAAAATTGTTTAGTTTAATGGTTACTAACAAAACACACTTTTTTGTAAGAGCTGACCAGTACCTGTAGACTGAGGCTGGGCTGTTCTTAAATTTTTGGCGGTTTTAACTTAAAAATTGTTTTTAAATTGCTCTTATTTTCAAATGTTTCCAAAAAAGGCGCTAATAAATATGTGTTGATTATTTATTATCGCGGTATGCGGTAAACAGAGAACACGGAAAGTGCGCGCGTATACGGTTTTTACCCACATCTCAAACTGCATGTGTACCAAGATTAAACATAATTCTTAGAAGTGTCTGATCAAAATTTCAGCGTGGTGATTGTTCTTAGCTTGTTCTTAATTTGTGGGTAATCTCACCCTGGCTGTTCTTATAAAGTTTGTTCTAAAAAAAACATGTAGTAAAATTGAGGTGGCCGCAATGATCTATCTAACACAAGGATGTACACGTAAATAGTATCAACCCACCAGGGCGATATCTTCTTCTATCTTGCATTTTCTGATGCACTGTTCCAATACATCTTTTCTGTCTTTCCACACGCTGTCAAGTTGTCTGCGCCGTTGATGCAACCCCTGCAATATGCGCTCAATATTATGGCAGGCAGCTCTGGTCACGTGACGATTATTGATATCCGCGTGCGCACTTGCCTCACGCAACTTGTCGAGTAAGGCCTGGCCTTTGGATAATGTCTGCATGGATAGTTCCAGCACGCCTTTCCTCAGTTCTTGGTGCTGGTTGAGTAAGGACTTCGCTGATGTCACGTCTTCTATAAGTAATGCCCTGCTCAGTTCATCCTCAGTGCTTTCTATTCTTTCTGAAAACTAATTTCGAGAAAAGGTTCGTTTAAGTAAAGCAAAGTTTCTGTATATAACTGTATGATACTTGAAACATAACATATTGTTCTTCAACGCGGTTAGTAATCATTTGCACTTCTTCAGTGCTGATTGCTTGAAACTTTCGAACATATTTCTAGCTACCTTCGCACGTGCCGTTCATATAGCCAAATTATACATACTTCAACAGAAATCAATAGCCATCCAAAACTCTGTACATCTCATCAGTGCAGAGTAGCACATTTTGAAAAAAGAAGTGGAAGTCATTCAATACCTTGTTCTGTAACATGACCTTATGGACTAATGCAATCATAATGTACAAATTGAAGTTGCCTTTACGGAGAATGATGTTACCCAAACTAGTGTTTATTCGACTCAATGACAGTTTAACGCATTGAGCTTATAAGAACGGATTAAATAGGGTCTTCACTCATGTTTTAAATGCAAAGGGGATACAAAACCCGGGCATAAATAAACTGGTTGGAGAGAGTTTATCGTGATGCGTTAATCTAGCTAAGAGAAACATCATCACGTAATAAACGATTGTGCCTTGGGGAAAAGGCAATAATTGCTATTTAGCAAATTTTTGTCTTTTAGAATTCAAGCACCCTCGGGGTGATGGTAATGGCAACACAACGAGCCCAAAACCACGTCACAAGACATACACACCTTTGGTAAGGTTGACTGAATAGGCCTAAGTAAAAAGTATTATGGGACAGCATAGTTTCATTAGAGCACATGCGTACACACAGTTTTTCAAGAACAACAATTTTAATCAAAAAGCTAAAAGTATCACATACTAAAATTCCAGCGAATTGTCCTAAACCAGAAAACCCTGCTCATGACACGTTTTTTTAGCTGCAAGGCTTCTGAAGTTTTAGTCCAGTATACAAGTTTTTTTAGCACATTGAACACTTAAGACTGTTATACGTTAATGACTTCAACTTGATCCCTGTTAAGAAGCACAGTGAAACAGGTCGTCTGTATCAAGATCTTTATTATTCATGCAGATAAGATGCGCCTCTGAGAAACAATCATTGAATGACAAACTGAATTTGAATAATCAACTCCATCTAAGAAAAAAATCTGAATCCCAGACACTTTTCTTTTTTGGTTTGTTAAGCCAATTTAATATAAAATGAATGACAACAACTAATCATTTATCATTTGTTAATCATTCATTTTATATTAATAGGAAGAAAAGGTAAAGGTACCGTTATTTAACGTCGGTAGTTCCTTCAGCTCTCAGAGAGTGCTTCTATTAACAGAAACCGACGGTGCGCCCTTTACCCGCTCCCTCTGTCAGTGTTCCGTTTTACGGGTATTTAAACCTACAGCTACAATGATCAGAAGAAAGTCGAAACAGACGTGCAGTCACCGGGGATCGAACTGGGGACCTCTAGCTCCGAAGGCCGCGCACTAACCAACTGAGCTACGCCTCCTCCTAGAAGTAGTAGTAGTAGTAGTAGTATTGTTACTATTATCATTATTATTATCATCATCATCATCAT
Source organism: Hydrozoanthus sils (assembly GCA_027575215.2). Classification (NCBI taxonomy): domain Eukaryota; kingdom Metazoa; phylum Cnidaria; class Anthozoa; order Zoantharia; family Hydrozoanthidae; genus Hydrozoanthus; species Hydrozoanthus sils. Next base: position 6,858 of record JAOBRD020766730.1, read on the forward strand.
CATCATCATCATCATTAGCACACAGCCGGGATTTTAGTTAGAATCGCAAAAAAAATAAGCTCTACAAGTAGAAAGATGAAGGAAGAAGATGGAACGAGAATGGAAGAAAAAAAATGAGAAGAGTTGCGATGTATTTAACACTCGGTTCTTGAAGGGGTTTTTATCTCTCTATGAAGTATACCGAATACCGAACTCAAAACAACTTACATCTTGTGCACTGTAGTGAAATGCAACTGAGGTATCAAGCAAGACATGTCTGCCCTCCATTTCAGAATTAAGCTCTTTCCAAGCGTCTTCTAAAGTGCTTGCCATCTCGCGGAGAGGTCCTTCTTCTTCGTTCACTGGAGAGCTTGGTTGCTCGACTGCAAGTAAGGCGGCCTCAACTTCTTTCTCCTTTTCCTGTGAGAAACAACGTTCAAATCAAATTAAGAGTTCTCGACGGAGGGTTTCAATCGCCAACTAGCTCCGCCACAACAATTTGTTTTCCCGTTTATTTTCAAAGTGGCCTGCGTTACAACATGTACACTTAATTTCCTTCTCTTTCATCATCGTTCTTTCACGTACTTCATCTCCCTTTATATTAAATATAGTTTATCACGAAAATATACAAAGCCAGGTTCGGATTTAAATTACTGAACCCCCTGAATTTTTAAATTATTAAAACCCTTTCAACCCCAGCCAGTAGTTATCAATAACTTACTTCTTGTTACATTATGTAACCCATACAAAGAAGAACATTTGGTAATATGAGAAATGGGAACAAGTCAAACAGTTGCAGACTTCAGAAGGGAAAAATTCTCCTAAATTGGTAAGAAAACAAGTATGTATCTTAGTTGGACAATACAGCAACATATGACGTAAGTGGAGCTGACAGATCAAAGGGCCATAGATGAAATGTCGATATCACTGTTCTATGACAATACGTTTAGGATAAGACTATTTCGTCTTCGTCTGCGAGCAAGTTCTTTCGCAAAAACTTTCAGAAAAACGGAGAATAAAAGAGACGCAGGGGAGGTGTGAGAGGGAAGTAGAAATGGGAAAAGAATATCCCTTCCCTTTTCCTTCCCGCACGTCTTTTGTTGTTTTCCAAATGTTGGTGCGAATGAACCGTATCAAAGGCTAAATTCGTTTCAGCGTTTCGATCATGACGAAAATCTAAAAGGAGCAGGCAGAGAAGGATAGAGTGTGAACGAAAGAACTCTCCTGACTTACTCGCTCATTTTTCCTTGCGAAGCATACGTTTCGGACAAAATATTTATCTGATACAGTCCGGTATTAACTGGTTACAGAGTCACTTGCGGCAGAACAGTTATTCCAAGCCAAAAATGCCGACGTATAAAACATGGTTCTTAGTTTTAATTGCAAATTTGCGACTTCCTCAAACGCATGACAACTTATTAACTCCTCAGTTGGAAATAGGAGGATCAATGTAACAGCTGTGACACTCAGTAGAAAAGCAAGAATTGTTGTGGCTACAGCCAACAGCTCTTAACGATTAGAAAGACCGTCACACTGTGTCACGATATTACGTTACTCAACCGCGTGCAAATCGGGAAAACTGCAAGAGACCTTTTGGCCAAATGAATTCGTACTATATTTCATCCGAGCCATCGAGACCTCGACCCTTGAATGTTTATATGCGGCTGCTCCTAGACATTGTGTAAACAAAATTAAAAAATCACCTTCTCTTGTTCTTAAACATATGTTTTAATACGTTAAAACTGTTTGCATTTTCTTTCAGATCCAACCATAATTACCGTATTGACAACTTCTTGTGACCAAACTCTATTTACAACTGCTGAATTTTTTTTTAGAGATATATGGTTTGTTAAACAAAAACCATGCATAATAATTCGTACGTAAGATAATTCATACGTAAAAATTCGTCCGCAACAACACAAGAATGCATTCAGAAGTTTCTGTTATGCAACAGACTAAGTGTCAAAACTATTTTCGATCCGCGAATCGCTTTGTAGTATCAGTTGACGAGAGGTCGATTTATAAGCGAAAAACATCAACCAAACTAACTTGGACTGCAAAACGTAAATATACATATGGCCAAAATGCCCATGAAATATACTTTACAACACAACACCTCATGTTTATTTCAGAAGCATATACCGATATGTTATTAATATCAGGTCTGCTATTCCCTATTTCTATACTACTAGGAACGACTCAAAACGTGTATCGACTTTATCACAAATATCAGTAAAATCGTAGAATATTTTTAAAACAACATGCACGAATCAAAGCGACAGCCCGAGCGAAACAAGAGTTACGTTTTAACTGCGTTTAATTGGTCCTTGATCATGATATTACTCTGTACTGCTTGGTTGGCTTCACTGAAAATGGCAAACACAAAAAACAAGAAAAGAATGAAACAAAATAATAGTTAATATAAAAGCAGTATCAAGGAAGAGTCGTACAGCTGTTGTAAGCCACATAATCCGAAATAACAAAGCGAGAACTACCAACATAATCATAAACATAAGATTTTCAAGCCACAGTCTCAAACGCTTTTACAAACTAGTTAATTTTTATCTCAACTTGCAGTACTTCGTGATCTTAATTAAAAGAAATTGCACCCTAGTACATTCTTGTTCTTATATGAGAATTACTTTATCCTTGTCTACAGCATCGCGAAACTTGCACACTCTGTGTACATGAAAATAAAATTAAGGTTCAGATAATGAAGAATAGTTTCTCATCTTTCTATCGAGCTGCTTGAAATGAAATCTGAAAGCTCAACAACTGTGACCTTCCGACCCCAGGAACTTGGTAAATCGCTTGTCAACACTTTAGATTACTTTACGACCACATAACCTTTTAGATCCTTTGTAAAATTACTGAAAAGCTTGAGTAATTGTGTCTCTAAGGAAAACTAAAACCTGTGATTATCCGGCTCGAAATCGACTTAACAAACAGAGGTTTTGAGAAGACCATTGAAATGCTGTATACATACAAGAATATGTATAAATTCTCCAGCCGCTAGCTTTACGTCATAGTGTATCCATTGGAATTAACAACATCCAACAATATGTAATTAGTACAGCTAAAAGTTTTATCGAGATAAGTCTGGCAGCTTTCCAAATTTTTCGGTGAAATGAACTATTTCTTTCGATAATTTGGAGTTTATCGGTATTCAAAAATCTTGGTTTCGCTTCGTTGATGTTGACATGCTAAACAATAACCGAACAACTCGGCTAAATGAGCGAATTAAATTCGATTTTCAGTTCAGTGTAACTGCACACGAAACTGAAAGCTGTTAAGCTATGAATCCTTTTAACAGTCGACAGACAATACAAATATCGAAACCGCCGGCAGTATTTTATAAGTTTTCTGACTCGAGTAAGAATACACTTAACTGCCCAGAGCAACATACGGTTTACGTGCTTTATTTGGCCCGAGCGAGCACAGAAGAGTAATAATGTTAATATTACCACATATGAATAAACATACTAAGTAAAGTCGATAGTTTTCACTCCGAGCTCTTATTTCTAAAATAAGTTATATGGCCAAACGATTTCCTAACCGGAATCACACCGAAAATTGTATCCCTAGATTTTTGCATAGTTCAAGCTGTCACTGGCCACTTCAAACAAGATGTTCACTAAAAAGCTTTCCAGCTGTTGCAAAGACATTCAAAACAAGAGTTGAATGTCGAAAAGTTTATGCTTTCATAAGAGCAGAGACTTCAAAAGACTGTCTAACAATATTCTTAACCTTGCAGTTGGTTAAACTGTTCAAGACTAACTGATAAACTATCGAGCAAGCAGTTCAAATAGTATTTTCGTCGGACTCCTGCAAACCTTTACTTTGCTCGACGACTACACAGCAGTCTGTCATATTTTAGTTCACTTTATAAAACGGGCATTACACTCGACCACATACCTTTCGTGTTCGAACTGTTTTGATGTTTCGCTTATACAAGCAAGTTCGCCATTTTTCAGTAAGAGCAAGGCTCACAAATGCAACTCCTCAATCCATTAAACTTATGGGACAGTGGGGCCAGTCAGCTAAGTAATTAGCTATGCACGCTTTAAATACCTAAATCCTCAGCTTAACTAGCATAAACTCGGGTGCGAGGCTTTTCCACGCCCCGGCTCTTGTAGATATCAAGCATTCTTCACTTGCAGCAAATATTTACAATCAACCCCCGAAAGCTAATAAATTTTCTAATAATAGAACTAACAGATGCCATTTATTGACTCGGGTTACAGATCATTCAACCACGTCTGGCTTTTCAAGCATGGCGTTCCGATTGCTTGAGGAACTAATTTACAAGGCGTTTATGCAGATTAAAGATTTTGAAATGTCTTGTGTTACACTTGGGTGGAAAACGAAACAACACTGCAAAGGAGATTAATTCTTTAGTTTCCAACCTCTTAGCCGAAAGGTCGAACTTCTTAAGATGCTGGCGATTTGATAAAGAATTAAAAGGGTCGCACAGAAAGCCGTTGAAATAGGATGAACGGGCAGCGTAGACTTCTAGTGTTCCATGGCACGTCGGAACTATAAATCAGTCGTTTGGATAAGGGTTTTATTGGGACCACTGGCTCTATAACATGATAATCTGACTGCTATATGTCAGCAAGTACCTTTTGTTTTATCTTGTCTTCATTCATTTCGCTCTCTAATTAACAATCGTATCATATCAGGTAACATGTTATTGCCATTTAATTTTTAAGCCGGCAAAAAAAGAAAGAATGACCGTTGTTTTTATAGTTGCTATTAGGATTTTTCTTAAAAACGCACATTTTTTTTCAGCAATTAACGACGTCTGGTTTTCTTTTTTGCAAATGGTCGAAGGGGTTCGATTTGTTTATATTTAGCAAAAGGTCAACACTTGCTTTCTTCCTCTAAGGCAAATCTTTAATAGACACAAGCTAGTTAAGACCCGAGTTCGTACTACACATGAACCAGATCAGCCCGTCACCTCACGTTATGGGCCATTAAGGATAATGACACTGGACAATATAGAAAACTGGCTTACCCTACTTAAAAAAATAGCAAATATTTTAAAAGTATTTTTACTGTTGTGCTGGTATTATGACTATAATACCACCTAAAAATGAGCTAAAGTTAAGTTTATGACTTTTCCTGACAGGTCCAGAATACATAACGTTATAGAATAGACACTATAACGCAATTACTGAAGAAAGCCACTGAGCTTAATAACAACAACCCGTATATGCCGGGATGCTTGCTACCAGGGTGCTTGGTCAAGTAATTTCTGGGCCGTTTATTTCTGTCGACTTCAGACATCTTAACGGATATTAAGCCGTACTTCACATGAACCAGACAAAATACTAACAAAATGAAAAATAATTGCCCTTGAACGCCACCAGCTAAAACAATTGATTCTTGCTTCCACTTTTTTTTATAAGAATATTGTTTCTCGGACTGAGGCTGGATATTCTTATTTTTTGACCGATTTTAGGCTGAAAATATTCTTAGGAATATTCTTAGTTTCGGAAATATCGGTGACATGGAACTTCCGTTTTCAGAATGCCTGTGGTATCGGAACAGCATCAACGGGTTGCCATAAATCGGTTGCATTTGGTAGTCCGAACCAAACTACACCATTCAGTTTCGATACACATCTTTAACTCATCCAACACCTGGGCAGTCAAACTGTCGCAGAAAAGGACGAAGCGGTCACCGCCCTGTACAAAATCTGAACCTCAGCATTGTTTTTAAAACATTCTTAAAATTTGACCAATTTCAGCCTCTATATTATTATAAAGTATATTCTTGTAAAAAAAAGAATGTATTAGAATTATGAACCTTATGATGCACGCGGTTTAACCTAGGATGCAGTACAGACGGCAGACGTGTCAATCTTATATGCCAGAGTGTTTAGTGGACCGGTTGCGACGCAGCAGGCTAGGTTTAACCCAGACCCAAAATTACCTTGCACTCTAAGTTCAATGACTGCGGAGCACAAAAAGTCCAGTTACACAAATGTCAGAAAAGAAATAATTATCATCCCAAAAAACCAAAGATCTTTATCATCCAGTATTTCTAAAAATATTTATCAATTGTAGATTTCAAGATAGATTAAAAAATTTAGGCCGTCATCTCACATTATTAAAGGGCCATTAAGGATAATGACACTGGACAATATAGAAAACCGGCTTAGTTACCCTACTTAAAAAACAGCAAATATTTTTGAAGTGTTTTTATTGTTGCGCTGGTATTATGACTATACTAACACCTAAAAACGAGCTAAAGATAAGTTTATGACTTTTCCTGGCAGGTCCAGAATACATTACGGTATAAGACAGACACTATAACGCAAATACTGGCTGAATATAGCCAAGCTTAATAATATTAACCTGTATATGCCGGAACGCTTGCTACCAGGGTGCTCGGGCAAGTAATTTCTGAGCCGTTTATTTCTGTCGACTGCAGACATCTTCGGATTTTAAGCCAAGGTTGTCATAAATGCAAAGTCACTATTCTCCTTAAACAGTTCTATGTAATAACTACGAAATGATATAATCCATAAATGTTCACAACTCTGTGGACCCTAACTCATTCTTACGTAACATTAACCGTAGAAAACATAACAAAACACCGCTACCACTCAGTTTCTACTACTTTTCTGAATTTCAAGAGACTTTTGTATGAGTTATAAAAGGTTTAAGTAACCCCACGACCAATCTCCCAGCTGACCCTGTAGCTCAGTTGGTTAGAGCGAAGTAGATCTGTTTCGTAGGTCGTGAGTTCGAATCCCACCGATTTCAGAGATTCTTCTCTTTCCTTTGAGTGGGTTTATGGAATTCTTTGTTGATGTTGCAGATTGGAATATACCCCTTACCTCACTCCGGGATCTATATGTTGTATTTAAGTATTTGTTTAGGTAATCGCATGGAGCAGAGTAAAAAAATTAAGGATTAATTTCACGAGTGTTTTCAACTTTTCCCAAAATTGGAATTGCAATTTGGAAAAAAATTGAAAACACAAGTGATATTAATCCTAAATTTTACGAGGAACCAGGCGATTACATGTTTAT
>JAOBRD020766838.1:0-13877 GCA_027575215.2 Hydrozoanthus sils
TACGCATGCTAAAGCTAATCCAAATAAAACTTGTATTGATTATATTCGGAAATTGAGCATTGGAAAGTGTTTAAATCGTTACTGACTAAAACTCCGTTAACGTTATGTTTATACAAAAAAAACGTCTACTAAAAAATGAAACTACCTTCTTTCTCTTATCAGATTTTTTTTTCAGGAGCATAAAGCTCGGTTTAACCAGAGACAAAATTTCTGACAAGTGAAATTCAATTTGCACAAACAAGTTGTAAAAGTATTAGATATGCTGTATTTGAATGTCTAGATGCCATATCATTATAAGCCAGCATAGCATGAGCATAATGACTCGTTACGAGCATAATTTTTGGCATATTATAATGGTACGAATGTTGTTAGGGTGACGCTAGGGCCTAGATGAAAATTACTTCGTGTAAGTCTAGCTACCCTGTTCAATAAAGTGTACTATATGTACGCTCAAAATTACAAACATAATGTGTCTGACCCTACCGCATCCTCGTACCCAGGCTCATTTCACCTTCGTTAATGAAATGAGCCGGCTGGGTACGAGGTTGACCCTACCGAATCGTCTTCTGTGACGTGTTGCCATGGTATCCGTGTGAGATCGAGGCAAAGGCTCATTAACGCCTATTTTTTTCTTTTTTCGGACAAGAGACAAAACACTCGATTTTGTCTCTCGTCCGAAAAAAGAAAAAAAATAGGCGTTAATGAATCCCTCATATTAAAACCGAAGACTCTGACGTGATTGGTCAAAACTGGCAATACTGTGACATAGCAATTGGTTGATCTTACGCGAAGTACGATTGGTTGGTTACCCTTTTAACTGATTGTGCTGATTGATAAATCTTTCGTCACAAAATAAACAAAAACAAAAACAGATGTGCGCCGAGAAGCGTTCTCGGCTGTACATTTTGAGCTGCAAGCCGCCTTGTGTAAGATTGTTTATCAAATTACACATACAAGTTCTGCAAACATCCGGGTCTCTCAAGTCCACGTGGAATTGTGCGGACTTTCTATTTCCGAACGCAAATTTAGTTGAGCCATTTTCGAGGGGACTACAACTGCTTATAGAAAGTTCGACCATGTCGGATGGTCTTGGAGAGAGATGTCAGATAAAATTCAGAAAAAAGAATTAGATGCACAGGGCTCTATCTATTATATATCTCGCCGCCAAAAATATTTATTTCCCGGAGTCACATTAATTACGTTTAAAAACGCTTTCAGTTACACAAATAATGGAACACAGAAATCACGTCTACTTCGCAGTAACGACATTAAAATAAAAATTTGGCACTAGCGTTTTAATCGCAGATTACTATGAAAACCAGGCTCTTGCAGCACGTCTATAATATTACCCCGCTTCCCGGTCTGAGTTAAACTTTGAAATCTCCATATAAGGAGCTCTATTGTCAAAGATCCTGAAGTAACGGTTTTGATTGGGCAACTGAAAGCAATGTCCAAATATAGCACCTTCCACAAGCCAGCGGGATCGGCGAGCGAAAACAAAATTCGTCCATCATTGCTAAATTTTGCAAGTGCTCGTTTAATCTTTCGACAGACTTACGCTTTGGTTGCGACAGAAGAACTTTCAGAAAACGTGCTTTTTTTGCTGTGAACTAGTTTGGAGCAGTAATGGATGAATTTCAAACAAAAGAGTTAGGCGACTTTTTAGAAGTTGACAAACCTGACTCGACTACAAAACCTGACGAGGCTGAAGACGTACCGATTTCTTCAACAACGGCCGATGAACCACCGAAAGAGACTTCCCCGCTTATAGATTTTGGAAGCTCGGAGAAATCAGAAGAAGTTGTTGACGAGGAAACACCAAGAGAAGATGAAAAACCTGCGACAGAAGAGCATGGTGCGCCAAAAGGTTGTGTATTCGACCATGCGTTGCCTAAAACAGTAGATTTGATTCAGATGAATACGCAATATTGCTTTGACCGTTTGTGCACATGTCGGTGACCTGGCCAAACCTTAGAAGTTATTTATATTTTCAATTTCTTCTGAATTTCATGGTTGTTGTTTAAACCATCAAAGAATTAAGAGTTTTTTTCTTAATATGACTTCAAATTTATCTATATGTTGGGAGTAGAGACAGCCATTCATTCACTTTGACTTGCAAAACAGAAAGCGAAACGTTGCTGATTTTCTTTAAAGAAATATTTTTTTCTGCCGGCTGGCAAAGAGGAAACATTCACTACTGAAGTCTTTTAAGCCAGAGCATCATTTGTTTACTCTGATCAATCGAAAGTTAACTACAAACATACTTTTTATTTTCAGAGCTTAAAAGTTTTCCCGCTCGATGGATGAAAGACAATGGGGTCGATCAAAGAGGTAAATTTCTTTAGCTACTTCAAGTATTAAATTCGAAAAAAAAATGTTTGCAGCCTTAGTGCTTTCGCTTTGAAAGACAAACCTTGAAATGCGTGACACCACATTACGGCGATTTTGTCTGTGCTACATTTGAATATGTGGTTCCGAGGTAGAGGATAGCATAAAATGATCAGAACTTTTCGTCTTGATTTTTGAGATCTTGTTCGAAAGGATTATTCACGATTTAGCAAGATTTGTTTGTGCGAGGGCGCTGGTCGATACACACCCAGTGTAGAGTTTTTCATATCGTACCCACCCTGTTTTGTATTTATTGCAAATCACATTTATTCCCAGTATCGTCGGATAATTAGAGGCGAAATCATTTTTTCTTTACGAGGACTTGTGCCGTTCCTGTATTTTGATTTATATGGGAAAATAAGGAAGAAAATACGAGATGTCTAAGAGAATTGATGTCTTGAATTAAAAATTTAGAAAATTATAGGGAAAATGGTGTTTTGTTATACATGGCAAGGCCTCTCAACTTTGTTGGTCTAGATTTGAATAATAAGTTTTGAATAATTTATTTTCTATTTCAACCATTTGGAATCCCCTCCCAGAGTTGCCAATGTCAGGAAGGCTATAGTACATTTCATATTCAAGATATATTTTCAGTAAAACAAAAATTATCCAAGTAGTTAACAAAAAACAACTCTTAGTTTAAAGATAATCGAATAACTTGGTTTGTACTAAGCTTTCCTCTTGTAGTTTTCTGAGGGACTGTTGCACAACATTCTTCATTCAAATGCACCTGTTCCCGTGTTTACATTTACTGCACAACAATACATTTATTGAATCATTTGTATCGTCATGTCAAACACAGTCCTGTAAGCTTTTCAAGGGTTTTGGTATTCATTTAACAAGTTTCTTTCTTAAACTCTAACTTGGCAAGGTTTCATTGAGGTGCTGCTTATAACATTTCACGGCACTAATAACATTAAATCGTAAATGATATAGTGTTGTTTTCTTTTCTACAATTTTTGTGTCCTGGGGTCTATCTTATGCATTCAACAGCTTTTTTTCTTTTTCTGCATGTGTAACTAAACTTTATCATGTACATCGTATATGTATTCATGTTTATATATGCCCCGGTCACTGGTGACTCTCGAGTTACAGCTAATAGTTAATGCATCCTCTTTGATTCTACCTATATTATACTTGGAATATGAATTGAGGACTTAAACACTTAACTGACAGCTTGAATTTTTTGCTCAATCTCTTTGCTGTATTTTCTCTTCCTTCTGGATCTGCAATACATATATTTATGTGTTAAAGACATAACCGTTGTGTTTGCACAGACTAATGCAAATAGAGATACAGTGTTGGGTAGGACAGATATACAAACATGAGACTGAAGATCAAGAATTTTTTCTGCTGAAGATTTCTCCCAAACCCATTGAGATTTGCATTAGCCTATGCTGTGTTTTTATTCTTTCATTTTGTATTCTTATGTACATGTATATACTCTTTGTAATTTATTAAAAATATATATTATAGTTTTAATCAACCTGATGATTAAAAATTGTTGCAATTTAAAGTTCTAAGGGCAAAAATGATCCAAATAATAGTTTAGATCAGTTTCCAAATTGTTTGTTAACAAGCATACACTATTTTGCCATCTGACTAGTATACCATGCATCTGTCAAATAATAACATTTGCTTCAGTGATGAAAAAACAGAGTATATTTTGATAACTACCCTAAACGCTCCAATAAGCCCCCCTCTCTAAAAAGCCCCTCTCTCTAATATGCTCCCCGTCTAGAGCTTCAAATTTTAAACAAGCCCCCTCCACTCCCAACTTAAAGATGATGAAGCTAAAAAACAAGGCGTTTTGTATCGAAAATACATATAATTATCTTTATAAGTTTTTTTAAAAGTGCTGATATAAACACCAGAGGAACACGAAGTTACCAGTTGTTCTTAAACGTGTTTGGTAATTGAACTTCGTGCTTTGGCTAATGACAATTTTTAACTAAGTGCCATCGACTTTTCTGAAGCCTCTTAAATCAATTTCGATGATAGTTCTTGTTGTACATTTTAAGTAATTACATTACGCACAAATTTGGTGTTACTATGAAATACCTGTTTGGGAATGTAGCTATAAATGTTAAGATGTTGCTATATGTGTACTCACTTGTGCTGCTTTATTTTTTTTCAGTCATTGATCTGATTTACTGGAAATGTTTAAAGAAGACTGCAGTTGTGTTTGCAACTGTTTTGTTTGTGCTATTGTCACTGATGTGCTATACAGCCATCAGTGTCATTACATTCTTCTCAATGGCTGTTTTAACTGTGGCATTACTATACCGCATTGGAATGTCCGTTATGGGAGCGATCCAAAAGACGGGAACTGAAAATGCATTTAAGTGAGTCGTGATTATTCATTTAAAGAGCATAGATCTAATGCAAAATGTTTTTTTTGTTTTACAAAAAGGGTACTATAAAAGTTTTAAAAATATAAGAATTTTGAATTTTTGTAGCTAAAAGTATCCCCTTCAAAGTACTAACAGTATGGCATGTAAACAAGCTTATTTGTTTCCAATCACCTCCGTCCCATCTCTCCATTTTGAGCATCAGATGTCTTTGATATGTTCAATCAAGATTTATGTTGTGCCCTAACTGTTATAGAAAAGAATTTAATTGTTTTTGCATGTTTTTCTGCTAACAGACATTTACTTGAGAAAGACATTGACATTCCCAAAGACAAGGTAAGAACGTGCTTGGAAAATCTACCCCCTGTTGTTCAGTTGCAACCTTAGTAAACCCTTTTATTCTTACTGTAACAGCATAGGAGTAAACAAGGAGGCAACATAAATGGTGGCAATTGTAATATTCCTTTGCCTCTGTTTTTGAGTTAAACTTTCAAAAGAATAATGTTACCCATACGAGGCTAGTGCTGCCATTTATGAGTATCAACATCTCAGTTCTCCTTACAGTAACAATAGAGAATGGGCTGATAAGTACTGAGAATATGAAGTTTGATGATTCTTGTAAAACTCTGGAAGATGAATTACGCAATTCTCCCATTTACTCATAGAAATATTTATATAATGGACTTAAGTTTGGAGAACTACAAAATCGTCAATGCCACCCTAACAGGTGAAAGGATAGATAAGCTATTGAGACCTTGTAGCCAGTAAGCAAATCTCTGCCAAACTAGTTCTGTGACAAGTGTGCAGGGTTCATATGGGCCCTGGAAAACCCTGGAAAATTTTTGAAGCCCTGAAAACCCCTTGAAAAGCCCAGGAAAGTTTTCTTAAGCTCTGGAAAATTTCTTAGAATTTTATTCAAAAAACTGAATTTGCCAAATGATGCATTTTTTTTGTCATTTCAATTAACAATAATTAAGATTTTATACTTAAATTTTGCGTGTCGATATTATTGTGTTTTTGAAATTGAACTGTTTTTTCCACTAGCCTTGAACAATTAGAATTTCACCAGACTTCCTATCACAACACTGATTGCTACAAAAGAAATGGTTTCGATTTGAAATTTCTTAGCGACCATTATTTTATGCTTTAATATCGGGTACCTCGGCAAAATATCATCTTGAATACCAATTATATTTCTGTGTTGTTCACCGTAAAAAATCTTGATAAATTAATTTTGGAATGTAGCAGTACTTCCACTTTGTACTATTGGTATTGGCAGACAGAAAAGAAGTTTGAATTTTTCATATATTTGTTATAACACCTGTGTTAATTGTTTGAGTGCCTATTGGCAACAAATCAAGTGGTTATTATGTACAACATCTTTCTAGGTCGCTGAGGTTGCTGCCCAGTGTACTGAGCAAATAAATGCAGCTGTCAGGGAACTCAAGAAGCGATTCCTTGTAGAAGACATAGTGGATTCTATCAAAGTATGTTTAATTTCTTCTTTAACTTTGTCTTATAAAGAAACCAAGAAATGTTAAAAGATTGATGCATGGCTATCGGGTTATTGGTTCATGATGAAAGTAATATAAAAAAAACTTTCTCTGATAAAAGTTAAAAAGGATTATGTGCTTTTTTCAATCAATATTATCGCCTATGTATGTTTTTATATAAAATTTTAGTTTCATCAGAAACCAAGAAATGTTACAACAACTTTTGTTAGAACTTGATTTTAAGCCTTTTGAATTTTGTGCTTAGACATACAATGGACTTGTAACTAGGAGTAGAAAGATCAATATTTTGATGATTAGTCTATTTTCTGGCACTTACAAATGACTGCATTAATTTTGTATTAACTTATGCCTGTTTTAAGTACATATAATTTTTAGGGCTCGAAATAATAGCCAGGCAGGCGCCAGACACATTGTCTGGTTAACATGATTTTGCTTGGACATTCACACTTTTGGCCGGACAAATTTAACCCATCCAACTAGTTGCAATAGAGACTACATTCTGCAAATTTCATGACCTGTAAACCTTTCAGCACCAATTAGGGGTCTCGACTGACAAATGGAGATAATAATATACAACTGTCTCAACCAAAAGGCTGTCTAGTTTGATATCATTTTTTTTTGGGAACATGATAAGATTTAATAATTTCTATCACGATTGTTAATGCCTCAAAATTGAATTTCCTTTTTAAAGGGCAAATGGCCGGCAACATGTCTAGTCATCCACAGTTTTGTTGGGACAATGCTCAGTTCTCACCGGACATTGTCCGTTGACTGGCCGTTATTTCAAGCCCTGTATTTTTTTGCTTCACTATCAAATCTTTTTAAAGTTATTTTGAGTAATAAAAAATATCACTTTTTAATAAGAAACGATTTTAACTGTAAAGGTTTTTGTATTATTTTCAGTTTGGCGTGTTTTTGTGGGTCCTGTCCTACATTGGGGCTTGGTTCAACTTGTTGACACTTGTTATTATTGGTATGTACTGAACCTTGCTGTTATGTACAGCTTTAGTATGAATTTCTATTGACAGTTTGTTTTCATATAGTAGGAAAGTTAAGCCGAACAACTTCATGTTTGTGATTAATGAAATACGTTAAAAACAACAAAGAATCATAATCCTATTAACACATAATTATGTATATTAAGTATAATATTTTGACTTTAGTTCAAAGTCATCGTCAGAGTGAGAAACAACAATAACGTCCATTATATTTCTTCAAACTGTGAGATGATAATGGATTACGTGTACACGTACATGTACATACATGTATGTAGTTTTTTTTACATTAAAAAGATATGAAGTAAGATTAAAAAGTGCTACTTAAAATGTTAGACTTTGTTCGCCTGAGCAAAAAATTTTTGCCTTTTCACCAAATATGTTGGACAAGTGTTACTCAAGACTTGAGTTAAAAAATGTTAAAACTCTAACCCCAAGAAAGAAATTGTTTTATTGCCATTATTTATTTTCCAAAGTAATATGAAAAGGGGAATAACAGTGTTGAACAAAATGGGTTAATGTTGGGTGAGTATTCAATTAAAAGGGACAGAAGTTTCTAAAAAATTGGTTTGTTTAAAACAAAGTCTAGACATGTTTGGGCAGAGTGCTCATTCATCTTGTCGGGTAAGTGCTTTTGGAATTTCACTTACTGTGTTATACCCAGGGTTCAAAACAATGTTAAAAAAAATATGCCTTGTTTCAATTGTAGGCTGTTCATTATAGACCATAGTTTGGGTCAGCTCTTTTTGGCATGAACAGAGTGTATATGATATTATTGCAGTAAAATATATTTTAATGCTTCTCATCTCTCAATTGCAGTCATTTGTGGTGATGAAATCAGGTTTATCTCTGATCTTACAAGCAGATACCCATTTTGTGATTCTCTCTTTATAGAACCACTTTGTCTTAATATAAATTTCAGTTGAAAATAAAATTTATTGAAAGGATCGCAAATTTGCTGGCTATCGCTGGCAGCAAGCAGTTGTTTTGAATACTGATACCCATCTCAGACAGGCAGACAAAGGAATTTTTTTTCCTGTTTAATGAAGCCTATTAACCAGCACATCTCTCCACAGATGTTATCCTGGTATTCACATTGCCCAAGATCTATGAAGAACATCAGGTATTAAGAACTACTTGAACTGATTGAAGTACTCATTGGTAATACAGCCCAAGTAACATGATAAAAAAGATAAAATCTATAAAAAAAAAAAGTTTTACGGTTTTCACACATTAAAATTTATAAAATATACATTTACGTTTCGCATTCTCTTGTGGAAGGCTTCATCAGAATGAATCATTCGGAAACGTAAATGTATATATTTTTTTTTAATTTAAACACGCGAAAACCATAAAACTTTTTTATGGATTTTATCTTTTTTATCATGTTTTATCCATGCAAAAGCCTAAAGATTAGATCCTCCTGACCTCCAGTCAGTTTATCAACATCTAACTTCTGCAAAAACATATGTAATTAACAAAGCAAGTCATTTGGTAAATAAGAAAATGGGAATTGATCAAATGTAACAAATCCATGGTCCTTGAAAATCCTGGAAAGTCATGGGTTTGTGGGGAAAAAATTCTAAACCCTGGAAAGTCCTTGAATTTGGGTTGTATTCCTTAAAAATCTTGGAATGGGCAAAAAAATTCTTTCTTAATTTCCAAAAATAATAAAAATAAGCTGTTTGTTGAAATACAGTATATTAAGTGTTTTTAAAATTGAAGTGTTTTCGTCACCACCTTTAATCAATAATTGTAGAATTTCAATCCCTTCCTATCACAACACTGATTGTTACAAAAGTAATGATTTGATTTGAAATTTCCTAGTGACCATATAAGGTATACCTTGGATACTAATGAGAGAATAATCTTGAGTACCAATTTTCTTTCTGTATTGTACACTGTAAAAAAGTTTTTTTTTTTTTTAATGTAACAGTACTTTCACTTTGTACTATCGGTATTGGCAGCTAGAAAAGAAGTTTGAATTTTTCACATATTTCTTATGACACCTGTGTTTATTGTTTGAGTGCTTATTGCTCCCAATAAATAACAAGTTGTTACAGTAATAGTAACTGAGGTTTTTGTCTCTGTTGCAGGAAAAGATTGACGAGTACGCTCATATTGCTCATGCAAAAATTTGCGAACTTGTCAACCAGTAAGTACCTCCTTGGCGTCAATTGTGGGTCTGAAGAGCTTTTCGGACCCATAATCCTTAAACTCTAGAAAGGCATAGAGTTTCATTTTTGGTCATGGAAAATGAAGAATAAGTGATTTTTTTGTTTATACAACTTTGCTACAGTAATTAAATTAATTGAATCATTTTTCTTAGATTTTTGATTGTGTATCTAAAGAATATCAGATAGTATAGAAAATGACATGAATAAAAGAAAAGTAAAAGAACAGTATCAGAGTTAATTTTTGTATTCAAGTGTGTATGAGGACTGCTTGAACGACAAACTTTTAAGCCATCTCAATGTACATAGCTTAAAAATAAAGCCATTTAAGTTTGGTTTCACAGTATTTTGATATGCATGTTTATTTTTTAGGGCCAAGTCTAAACTGCCAGCTCGCTTTCAGCCCAAAGAGAAAACATCCTAAAAGCAAAAAAGCGGAGAATTGCTGTGTGTTGTATCGTGATGTTCAGCCAGTTCCTTGTGTCCAGAGGTGTTTTATTAATCGTGGCAACTCTTAAAATGGAAGATGTGCTGTTAGATGTTACAGTGGACAGTGGAACTGTAGACCTTTATTTGTTTTGAGTTGCGGGATGTAGTGACTCACAGACAACACGTGGTGAAAAACATACACCCTTCAAACATTTGCGGTTGTACCGTAGCAAATTTGAACATGTCGTCACATAGTTGGTAATACATACCTTTTCCTCGATTTTAGGAATTTTGCTTGGACGCTTTAAAGTTAGAGACAGTATTTATTCTGTCAGTTTTCAAGAAATAAACTTGGTTGCAGATGAACTAGTCGTAGAACGTGTTTGCTGACTGAAGAGAACACAGGTTTTTCTCTTGTATACTAATTTGTTTTGTTAAGCCAATGAGTCATGCGTCGTGGGGAGTCGTAGAGTTATTTCTTTTGAACTTAAAGTGATCGCATGTTGTTACAAAATAAAACAGATCGGAAAAGCACCTTGTGATTATTGAATCAGATAAGATCCCAACCAAAATAAGATGTATTCGAGTTGTTAAATTGTAAAGCACTATGTTTGGTTCTGTACGGTATTTAAATGTAGCTAAGGAAGGCAAAAACGCGAGAGAGAACGGGTTTAATATCAAGTTCAACTGACTAGGTAAACTTGTCTCATTCATACCCAAGCTGGTTGAAGGTGGCTAATTTTCCGTAGCACTGGATTGTGACCGTTATCTGTAGTGGCCGTTCGGTATTGAGTTTGCGATAGCTCAGTTCAGTGCTGTCATATAGGCTCGTTCAGTAGTAGCAGTATGTTATACATAATAATATAATCAGTCTGTGAGAAATAATAAACTGACCAAATAATGCAGGTGTGTCGACTGCCAGTATCTAGGTTACTATAATTATTTGCAAAATGAACCGTCACTAACCTAAATGTAGTTAGTTTTGAATGACCTTACAATAAAACTTAACAGCTTAAGACAAGTGAAGAAAAGCCTCAAAGATCAGACGAACCTTAACTGCAACCCAAACAAAACATTTTATTTAATTTGTTGTAGCAGTTTGTGAAACTGCCAAATTATGTGACAAACTAATTTCAATGGAAGCAATCGTGCTTAGACCTGGCCACAAGTTATCGATAAATTCGCAAAAAGTTGCCGATAAAAGTTACCGATAAAAACTGCTAAATTTTCGAAAAGTTTCCGAAAAGGTTCGAAAACTAAGCTGTATATTTTTCAACAGTGAATTGTTTAGATACTCGCGCGTTGTTTCTCATCCAGGGTTCGTACGGGTCATGGTAAACCTGGAAAGTCGTGGAATTTTAAAATTTCATTTTCCAGGTCTGGAAAGTCATGGATTTTTTATTGGAATTGGGGTCGTGGAAATTTGGTAGAATTTAGATTGGTAACAATGTATAGAAAAAATATATAACCAATCAATATGTTTTCACAAAATTACACGCTCTTTTGCTGAAGAATCGATAATTCCACCGCTAAGATAGACTTGCGGGAGACGCAGTGCGGTGAAACGTGTGAGAAATCATTTTTTAAATTCCTAGACTCTAGGAACTTGGCAATGATACTATGTCTCAAAACAAACATCCCTTTCTTCTCCATATGCTAGGAAAGAGGAAAAATGAAACCACTTTTGACGTTTGAGAAAAAAATAACTGCAAGGCCATGGAAAATCATGAAAAGTCGTGGAAAGTCATGAAATTTCAGAAAGTCAAAAAAAGTACGAACCCTGTTATCCAAACTTTATTTGAATGGTATTTCATAGGGTCATCTTAGCTTCCCAACCACTGTAGTTAGGTAATTGCTTATGCACATATAGCGGGATCTTCCTCTTTTGGGTTTTTTTAGAGTAGAAAGATCTGCCCCCATTCATTCGAGTTGAACATACCGCTGGCCACGTGTACAGGCATAATATACAAAAAAGAGGGTTTTAAATCGTTTTACCTTGCCAAAAATCAAACCTGTAGGTTCTCCTGAGGCCCTAAGTAGTGAGTGCTATACTTTAGAGAAAATTGAGGTAAATTGTCTAGTTGAAAGCTGACTTTAGAATTCAAAAAGTATAAAATGAAAAATGACCAAAATAAGTCCAAAGTTGCCGAAAATCTCAAGAGTTGCCCAGTAATAACGGTGTTCGTTCTCTCAATCATTTGACAACCCTGCTTATACTGAGTTCACTTCTTTTGCGGCCGGGAAAAAGAAGCACTTTTTCTTGACCCTTGTAACACAGCAATGGTACGACCAAATCCCCATAGCGTAGCGATGTGCGTTGGTAATGCAGCCAGTTTTTGTAGCAACAGCATAGGTCAGTAAAACTGGGTACTGATCCCTTCTCCAGCGTAACAAACTGGTATAATACAGTATAATGACATAATATGGTATTTATAACTACAAAAGCAATCATTAGTATATAATAGTTAAACAAGTGTATTAAATCCGTATTAAATCCTTGTACATCAGTAATATACTTGGTATGAAAGCATTTGGGAAATATTCCGGTCTTGTGGTATTAGCTGTAAGCTTAGAAAGCGGTGTTAGAATGCGATGAGACTCGGGCGTCGTTCTTGGATTATTGTTGGGCTCTTCATCGTCCAACATTTGTCTGCGATTTGAGAAGTAGCAAAACCTAAGGCTAGTAGAGTCAATGGAAAATTTTATTTCTTTCCAGTGCAACTCACGGAAAACTCGTGTTAGCCGTCCATCGCTAACGTAAGAGTCTCAAGGCTCCATTACCCGCACAATCAATAGCCGTATAGCTAGGCCACCCGTGCCAATGTTAATTCCTCATGCATGTCTCAAACTCCTGTCCATAATAATGCGATTTCGTTTCAAAACACATGCATACTTTATTACACTTTTTTTTATAGAATATAGTTTATAAGACTGATTATAAGTTGTTTAGAAGACTGTTTATAAGTTGGCCAAATTCTAAGAATATTTCAAAAATTAATAGTGTTCAGATTTTGTTAAGAATATAATTTTGCTTATTTAAAAACACATATTACTGATTACATGTATTGCAATTGTACTCTAATATCAAATGGCACAGCCAACAAAAACAAATAAGAAAGCAGAATCAGCCATGTAAGTATACTGTATTGCATGTCCATAGAATTCATGACCTGTCCATGCCAATGGCAAAGACAGTTTGTTCAGCAAACAAAATATGTAATTAACTCAGTACACTGCACAAATTGCATGAACAAAACTTCTCTCCCAAAACTAAGAGTATTCATAAGAAGATTTTCAGCCTCAAATTGGCCAAAAATTAAGAATACACAGCCTCGGTCAAAAAAAGGTTGTTCGTTAATCCACACTAGCTAATACGATCAAAAACGAAGATGCAAGTCGCAGAAAAGAGAGGTTTTCGAAAACGCCTTCTCGAATAAAGGTTTTTGAAAAACGAAGGTGCAGCGTCCTAATAGTACGGACGGACATGCCCCTGGACGCAATGGTTTTATGAGTTTTCGATAAAATTAGAAAAGGGAGTTTTCAAACTTGTATTTTTGTGGACAGGGTCTCAAAAATCCCCGTTTTAAAAGTGAAAACAAAAACCCAAGACGTGACAAGACAGTACTTTCCATCCTAGGCCCTCTCTGAGCTGATTCGTTGCTCCCAACTTGCAATATGTCATTCAGCTACCATTCGCCCGCCTTCAGCATAGCTGTCAACCAAAGACTTTCAACCTTTCTCCCAGTCTCCCGCATAACGGCTCGAATCTCCCGCTTCTCAGTTAGAATTTCTTCTCAGTTAGAATTTTCAGTGGAGTTTTCCGAAACGTTAAAATTTCACATTATAAATCCAATCAAAACACCATGAACAAATTATAAAAAAATTACATTTTCTGCTTTCTACTACTACGACTACTACTACTACAACTACTACTACTACTACTACTACCACCACCACCACCACCACTACTACTACTACTACTACTACTACTACTACTACTACTACTACTACTACTACTACTACTAC